>KV751319.1:6777920-6810156 GCA_001698575.1 Mola mola
ACACATACACACACACACACACACACACACACACACACACATGCAGCAAACAAACAGGAAAAGGAAAGCAGAGCATCTGAACAGCCTTGGAGCAGAAACATATGACCACATTTCTGCACACTGACAAATCCATGTATTTGCAAAAAGATATTAAAGCCAAGAACTATAGACTGCTCATTTTCCCATTGATCTACATGTGCTTTAAATACATTCGTCTTTACTGCGCTAGAGGTTTCAAAGGAGGGGCTCACATCAATCACCCTGTGCCAGTCACCAAAAGAGGCCCCAAAATAAGTACCACAAGAAACAGTCATTGCCATTCTGAATGACCATGGACTGATCAGTCACACTGTAGACGTGTCAGTGTCTCCTTACTCCCCATGATACCACAGCTTTCAGCTGACAATTTGTGAATTGTTTTCTGAAATTTCCTGCTGCAGAAGCGAGGGCGTAAGGTGACTTTGGGGGTGTAGTTATATTCTGTCCATTGTGAGCCCATCCAACTCGTTCTCACCCTAGACCGCCGTTCGTGTCTTATCCAGATGCACAAGTTACCCTTTGGCATCTGTGGCTGAAACACTAACTTGTGCTAATGCACACAGGCTTGCCTTCCTGAGGCACGAGGTCTGTGTTACTTTGGTTAGGTTTAGGCACAAAACAGCTGTGACATTTGGTACAAGTCAACAAGGTTAGTTTTAGTAAATGACTGATTAAGCTTCCTTTCAAGTGGGATACAAAATCTGGTCTTCTGAGAAAGACGTGTCAGTGTGTACGTGTAGGGTTAGGGTTAGAGACCCTCCACTCAAACTTGATCTCCAGCCCCCTTCACATTTTCTTGCTTCGTGCTATTTGATCCGTTCATGTTGTCTGAAACTGATGGTGGCGGTTTTTCACTGCTTCTGCAGGACACCGATCAGCTGCAAGATTACAACGTTTAGGTATCAACTTTAATATCACAATTTGCATTCACCTCCAACTCAGTGGTTTAGTTTAAAATTCAACCATTTCATCTCTGTAATTGGTAGCTTTTTTTTTTTTTTTTTACATTTCCAGAAGCAGGGAAATAAACAAGAGAAGCTCAGATTAACTGGCTTTACCATAAAGTCTAAAACAAAAATTGAGGTTCTGATACATGTACAGTAATACAGTTTGGGCCACAGTGAGAAAAAAATTAGAGACTAAATTTGTATAAAGTCGTATATTTTCGAGAATAAACTCAAAATAGAGTGGTCGTTAATTTACTTGACAAAAAAGTCAAACTATTTTGAGAAAACAAGTCAAAGCATTATGAGAATAAAGGCATAATTTTATGAGAAAAAAAGTCTTCATAATATGATTTTGAAAAAAGTCATAAATATAGTCAGTTTCTTCAGAGGACAGATATCAGCAGAGCCTTTATTGGGTGTTTTGGTTGAAGGCTTCTTCAGTTCCAGAAGTGAAGATGCCTTTCGGATCAGATGATGAGTGTCTTTAAAACCAAAAATAAAGTAAAATGCCTTCAACTACACTTCTTAGGACTACCTCAACCTGGACAATGGAGAACCTACACAGAAGAGCACCATGATGGGAGTCCTGGAGAAGTTATACTTCAGTATAAGTTTCACAAATAGGGTAATTCTTCATCTTTGGCGCATCAGCACAACATTATCGTCAACATCAGGACTTTGAAAAGAAATTTGCAAGAAACTGTATTTATTCCGAAGAATAAACTACACAGACTACCGGGGTACTGATGGAGTCTGTCTGAGGATCTACGACTTTGTTCTGAGTTTTTTTATCATCAAATTATGACTTTTTTTCTAGTAGATTTATTTTTTACTTCTTCTCGTAAATTTATGACTTTATTCCGAAAATTAAAAAACAGGAAAATTCTTGAATGTGGCCCTAAAATTCGACCGTATGTAAGTTTCACACCAAAATAATTTGTTTTATCCTGAATAAGAAATACATGATGTTGTCTGTTACCCATTTTTTGTTAGAAAAAATAACTCAAGCATCATTATTCCAAAATGAAAATCGAAAATGTTGAAAGCTGAATGACAAACAGCCTGAGTATTGAAAATTAGTGAAATATAAGACAAACAAATGTTTCTAGTACAGACGTGATTGCAGCTTAACCTATTTCCTTTATTTTAGGTTACATTTACTTTTTAGATTTTGCAAAATGGACTGTACTTCCGCTCAGAAAAATCACTCATACCTTTACAGAAACCAAAGAAATTCTGATTTTCATGGGGGAAAAATAGGATAAAAAAAAAGAAAAATGATGCACAAGTTAGTGTGTCAAGTTGAAGGCCAATCTAAACAGTCCCCTAACAGAAGCTCGGAGGTCCACGTATCAACCATGAAAGATAATCAAATCAAATGCAAATGTGGTTTGTGTAATTCTTTTTTTTTTTTTTCCTGTTGCTGGTGCTCGATGCCCCAAGGGGCCCTTTCGGTTGTAAGGGGAGGGGCTGTACATAATGAGAGGTCACGCTCGAGGGGCCCTTTGAAAACATGGCGAGTGGGAGCCCTTTTTTTGGGGACAAGATTGTGGAATTAGGCCGAAACAAAGGGTGCGAGAGGGAGGAGCATCCTCATTACCTAACACACGTGCATACACCTACACATGCACACACAAAGCAACCACCTCCTCTCGCCTTTGTCTTTCTCACTCTCCTTCCTTGCTTGAACCCCTTCATAAACATCTGTTATTGTACATTCTGAAAACAAAACAGGAAGCGATGAGCTTTCCACAGCCTATTGCGTTTCATAGTTTATGTTTTTCAATGATCATGTGTAATTGCTTTGTTTTGTTTCATATTCTTCTAACTGTCTATTTTGACATTGTGACTACCGTCCATGGGCCTGAAATGACAGCACACATCTTGATAAGTGACTTTAACCTTGAGCTACAGTTTTGTAAGGTTCGACATAGTTGCACCAACAAAACATGCCACACTGATTACTGTCTTCTCCTGATTTAAATCTTACCAAACATTTGTGCATCTTCTTATTTTGAACGCAGAGCTAATTTTGGCAAAAGGCAAAGCTGGTTGGCCCTAAACACACGATACTCCTGTTATTGAGGGCCCCGCAAATTAAGCAAGACCCCACCACCCCCTGGTGTCAAAGCGAGTGTAATGTTGACAATTTTGATGACAGGATGAAGGGAGCTCCCCTTATGGGCACACAAAAAGAAAATGAAACTCCATGACAGTGACCTGAGGGAACAATAGTCAGGTAAACTTTGGTTTGATGTGTGCAGACACAGTATTGTTAAATGATGTACTAGTGGGAAGGGCATCTCTCTCTGGTCTTTGTGCTTCAGATTCCCAGTCTGTGTCCATCCAGCCTTTGCCAGATTCCATGCATGTTTATAAACTGCTATGAACATGAGTTCATTTTCGCAAGGTCAAACATTTTAGCGGCAACCTCTGTGAGGACCGGTCCAGATAATATGTGAACATGACAGCACGCCACATAGGCACAGAGCATTTTAAGACAAAAAAACCCCAGGATCGTTAAAATAGATAGCTATAGATTAAATAACCTAAATAACCTGTTATATAACATGAATTGAATTCATGTTGTTTAACTTGTCTCAACCATCAAGTATTCAGCCAAGGCATTTTAAATGTATCAAATACAATCTGAGCGAAATTTTTCAACTGGCCTAAGGGTGCAGCCATAATTAAGAGCAGTGTTGTTATAATTTTACGTGCCGTATTTAAATTTGTCCATTTAGGAGAAGTTGGATCAGTCAGCCAGCAGCACAATTGATCAATATCCAGCCTCAATCAGTGGTAGCATGCCACCCAGGAGAGGCATGTGCAATGTGCATTTTCATTTCGTGCATAAAATACATGAATGGAAACATGAATGTCTTGGAAATAAATCTGAATTGTTTCAATTTCATATATTCACTTAGTGCATACCATCTTTCAATGCCTCAAAAGAGGTCTATTTACAATAATTATCCTTCTCATGGACAATTAAAAGCATTCAGCTGTGGTTTTGTTTGGCAAAGAATCTGTGTGGGTCATTCTTCAGTTTAGCTTCCAAATAGAATCCACAAATACAAAAAGGCCTGTCTCTGATATGACACTATTTTCAATTCATAAGAGCATTGAGGAAAAAAATACAATGTGAAAAGCAGCAATTTCATTTCATTGGGAGCTACTCTGACCTTAAACATCACCGAAACACCAAACGTTCAATCTGATTGAGTTATTTCGCTAGAATATGTTTTATTCATTGAAAGAAGACAATGACGTGACACAGTTGCTGACCCTTCCCCGTCCAACTCTGGTGGCCGTCTGTGTCAAAATGTCTACGAATGCATCGAGCAGTGTTTTGTCAAGTGATGAAGTGTCTTTAAATAGATACATTTAGACGGGACAAACCTCCAGCACACTGTTAAAAAAAAATTCCTTGAAATCCTTTTGATGGGTTAGTCTTCTTCATTGGTTCCAGCTGTCGTTACGGTATACAAACACGAAACACATTCTCAAGCCTTTTTGTCCGTTCCCAACTACTGTAGTCAGATAGACGCACAAGATGGAGCTCTCCAAGGGAGAGAAATAACCATAATTTGATTATGCCAAGGATACATATACGCTATGGTCTTGATATGAGGGTATTACACATTAACTTTAGTTTATAGTTATGAAGATTATACTACATGTTTCCAAAAAGATAATCCTAAATTCTACACACTGGACATTGCAATGCGTTGAGGAGTTTTGCACTTTCAACACTACAGGACTGATAAATCGTATTGTTTTCCAACATATAACTCGTCTCATAAAGCACAAAAAAGGTTGGTATGGCTCAGGAATGATTTATTATAGGCTATAATTTCAACTGACATAGGATAAAAATTACAAGTGCAAAAAGACTCCATAGACCAGAAACATAAAATTATGGAATAACCATCAGTTATCAAAATAATGACAAGGATTCAGAAAGGAGACTTTATTCACATACAGATTTAAAACCCATGAAACACACAATAAAGCAATAAAGAGGCTTCTTTCCACAGTAGTCCACCCTGCATTTTAAAGCTTCTGGAAGGCACATCTGAGGGTTCCTGTATCCTGCAGAGCAGGTTGGATAGTGTGTCACGACCCCGAGCAGAGGAAACTCAATAATATGAAAAAAAATACTAATAATAACAATAATCATGCTGGCATTGAGCCTCTCACATGTCTCCTAAATGTCATGGCTGAACATTAGTTCCGCGGAGCTGATGATACGAAGAGTTTTCATAAAACAGCTGAACCAAACCGAACAACGTTGGAAATTCTGGGGCAAAAGTTCATAATACCGTCTCTGGATCATAAATTTGGCACCAGCCACCACTGTGAATGCAGACGTTGGTATTACAGAGCAAACGCCAAGATCTTCCATATAAAATGCATCTGCATTTAATTGTGCTAAAGTATAAAACAGAGTACCATTTACACTTACTTGTTCTGCTTTTCAAGTTAATATACAAAAATCATTTGAAAGGTACATCCACCGACTGAGCACGCTAAAAGATCCAAGATAATTCTAATGGCTGCTTGTTTTGCCACCCAACAAGGGATCCAGTCACAAAATAGGAAAATATATTCAACACAGTAATATAAATATTTGTTTTTCTTACCTGGTTGTTTCTTAAAAAGAGATGTCGCTGTGCCTCTTGATTCTGTTAAAAATAATAATAATAATAATGCTGTAACTGGTAAATGTGACATGAAAAAAAACCCCACCATATCATAAATATTAACAAAAGACAAAGGAAACCATGATTTGAAACATCTCTGAGCTCTGTGGTCTTCATTTACATCATTTGAATGTGGAACAAGTGCCGTGATGAAGCTGAGAGTAAAAAGGCCAATTTATTTTGCATTCATCTAATATTTGAAAGGACCATAGCTTGTTTGGTTCATATAGCTAAACAAAAGCTGACTTTAGCAGCCCAGCTCGGGTGATTCACATGCAAAGCGAAGGTGACTTTTCTTCAGAACCATGTGGAAAAAGGCTTGTGTGTAATTACAGAAGAAGGGTCTCAATAGCACCGTAATTGGAGGCAACGCCCCAGCCCAGAAAGGGGCCGAGGGGCTCTAAACATGTTGAAAGGTTTATTGCAATGAGGTCCTCAGTCTACTACTTAAAAAAAAAAAAAAACCACAAAGGAGTAGTGTGGAAAACAATGGTGGTTTAACATGATCGTGCTTGTGTGTTTGACTAGGCCTGGGAGGTCTCTGTTGTCTTTCCCGTTGCGCTCCCGGTGAGGGGGAAGTGAGGCGTACTGACGGCTAAAGCATCGAGAACTGGGGAGCATAAAGGGGCTGGTTAATCACGGCCCTGAACTACAGGAAGCGTCAATTCAATGACGGCTCAGGCAGCTAAGCAATGGTGCAATCTGGGCACTGGGGTGGAGCGGGGTTTAGCAGCAGGGAGATGGCAGCAGAGGAGGAATTGAGTTATGATAGATTTACTGTGTTCTAGGTTTGGGGGCTGTCATAGGGAACAGCTGACCTACTTGAGTTGCCAGTGTATCTTCTAGCATTTCAAAATGTTTGACTCTTACCTCTTAGTTCCACCAGACACAGCTGCATTTCTTTCTTGTATGTATACTCTTTCTTTCCACACAGCGTAACTTTGACCTCCACCTTGAGCCCTTCAGAGCAACTACGTTTTAGCCACCCGTTACCAGATTTCCTTATTTGCTCCTGTTTTGTTGATTTGGTTGTTGACTTTGCGTTTCTAACAGGTAGTTTAATAGCTTTTTTTTTTTTCCTGTTTTGATATGATATACAGTCAGGAGCAGGATTTATGTTAGCCAATATAGGCTTGCTTTTATTTAGCTGGCAGACAAAATATTAACAGGCAAACCTCCAGTGGAATCAAACTAATACCGAAGAAATACGCCTCCAAGCTATCATAACTATAAACTTTTGTACAGAAGTTTTAATTTTGCTTCATTTTATCAAGGATTTACGTCGTTTCATCGTATGGCCACGTGATAAATGCAATTTGAAACTCAAAAAGCGCTTTAACTTAAGTGAACACGGAAATGGCTAACACCAAGCAGACGCCCCTTGGCCAGTTTTTTTGTTCCAAAAGCATGGCAAGGAGCAGTGTTTTCAAATCAGAATGACAAGAGAAATAAAAAAGAGTTAAGATATGAAAAGGTGGATAGTATTGACAAAATGTTGCGTGACATTTGTGAAGGACAGACGGCTACATACACCAAAGGTGCTATAAGTTTGAAGTCTTTTGGGACTTTCTGGTGTTTATTCAAAATATGTCTGACTGTCATTCAACATGGTTGGAATTCAGGAATATTAACAGCTACATTAGCCATCAGAAAATGGTCTAATGTAAACTCTGGTTGGGAAACAGCAAAATGTTTTCTAGGCCCGTTGTGTGCCTCAATTCTTGCAGCTTGACACAGAAAATCTACAAAAATTGACTATAGTTACGTATCTTAAATACTAGTATAGTCAAGAGTGGTCTAGTTGTTTCACACACATCTATGTTGTGTAGGTGAAATTTTGGGGAAACCCTCAAAAACACAATATCGTACATGGCTGATATTTTAATCTGTTAAAAAGTGCAAAATGCATATTTGGATTGTGTTTGTTTTAAGTCATCCCACACTCCTGATCCATTCTGGCATAATGGACAACAGAAGATGTATTTTTCGGCTCTCACCCTCGCCTTTGACATTTAAACATAACTATCTCTTCAAGTTCTTTTCATCTTTGTGTTCCACTGCAAAAAAAAAAAAACAAAAAAGAAAAGGAAACAGACGACAGCGTTCAAACAAATGCTTATGATCCAGTATGTGTGGGCACCCATCCTGGCTAACTGCTAAACAGATTTCCTGAGCTGAAAACACACTAAAACATCTTTATGATTCAGCTGACTTGCACCAGAACTGTGAGGGTGAAAATAATGACTAGCCCATGCCTCACGTACACAAATACATCTCTAATGAGTTGTGTCCTACTTGTTCAATTCATTACAGAGATTTCTGATGCTTTCATCTTGCGCACATGCCTCTGTTTATGACTGCAAACCTTGTGTGTCACATAAGTTGTCCGTGCTTTGTATGCGTGTGTGTGTGTGTGTGTGTGTGTGTGTGTGTGTGTGTGTGTGTGTGTGTGTGTGAGTAGAAGATGGGGTCGGGGGGTAGTTTGAACACATCCACATTATCTCCTGCTGCTCATCCGGCTGAGAAGCTGGCCTTAATTACAACTGTCTGCCTGAGTCACTAGCATGCTCCCCTACCCACACAAATAGACAGCAGCGACAGGCAGCATCTCAAAGGAAAGGCAAGAGTGGTTTTGCACGTAGCTAGAGGGCAACTTCCCCCTGCCAACAAGATAAAGAGGTACTGTGGGCCCACATCCAAATGGATCCCTAGACCATTTTCCCTTGAGCCTTGTTGACTTTCAATTGCTGTGCAGGGGTTAGAGTCTGGATGAGCTGAATCCATTGTTTATTTTTTAAGCCTCTCCGTTTGATGGTTTTGTTCTGTCACTGTCTTGCCTTTTAATATCAGCTATATCAAATTAAACATTTAGCTTTGAAAGGGTGGCCGAGGGGACTGGCTTGGATTTAGGCTGTTCGTTTTCAGAGAAAGTTCCTCAGTCGAACTGAGGCAGTGATCATCCCAGAGGCGTCGTCTCTGATAACCTGATACAATCTCCATGTGTGGGCATTTCTTGTTCTTTTTCTTTTCTTGCTCCCATCGTCATCTCAAATGAAAAACTTTTTCATGAGAGCTGATGGGGCTTCAGTTGAACATCTGGAGAGACCAAGCACGGCCCAGCTTGTGTTTGAGACTGGAAATAAATTCCATACATTTTCTGTGGCTAGAGCTTAACCTAGCGTGCAAAGGATTTCATTTGATGTGTCCATAAAGTTATAACAAGGTTTGGATTTCGGCCAGGAAATCTTGCTGGTTTCTCACTATTGACAACCTCAAGCACAATGTGCATTTGTTGGCATAACTTCACTTACAGCAACCATAAAGACCACCATAAAATGGTAAACTATACTCATCTGTTCCAATTAGTGAAGGTAAAATAACTCACAATCAAGCAATGCTTCAATAATTTAAAATCATATTCATCATCAAATGAAATCATATTCAAAAAGCTCTTTTCAACATAAAGTTTGCAAATCTTTCTTTCAGAAAGGTCTATTCTATGATTTTTCTACATTTATCTATAGTATTAAGTCTATTCTGTGTCTGCAGCTCAAATCATATTGTCCTATCAAGACGTTTGCGCAAGTCAATTACAATTCCCTGTTGCTTTTTTAAGACCTGCTCCAGCCACCAATCGAAGCCTTAAAAACTCATTTCTGTTTCAATTATACATTTCGATTTTTTAATTCTATGAAAAACTTCATTTTTTGGCCTTGAAATGGCTTTTAATTCTACATCTTTGCCGTCGTTGGGATCTGTGAATGTGCTACATAAGTCCCACCCCGACTCTGCTCAAAGCTCTGCCCCTCACCTGCAGACAAGCCAGAGCTTACCTGCTCTGTCATCTTCTGACTTTTAAACTATTCTACTATACAACGCACACAGGCATGTTCTAACATGGGAGTTATTCAACCATACATGTTGGAACCAGATAGGATTCTCAGAGAGTCACTTACAAGTTAATACATCAGACTGACTTTTTAAATGTTTTCTATGTTTCTGTTTTGTTTCTTGAATGTTAAACCCCATCAGGATTGTACCTTTAGGTTTTCTATGAATAACACTTTTTTTTTTTTTTCTTTTTTGAGAGTGTCATCGGTGGATCGCAGAATGAAAGCAGAAACCCTCAGCCATGATGTTGAAAGCTTATTTCAGTCATGATGTATGTTGTAATAAAAAGTACCAATGTCAAAAAGCTAAGGCACGGAGCTAAACATCAACCTTGTACAAGTAGCTCCTCCTCTTCTTCCTGGGAATCTGTTTATGGTTCAAGCATATATGGCTGAATTACTGCAGTGTTAGAATTTGTCACTTCGCAGCATGTAGTAGACTAGTTTAAAAGTCAGAAGTTGACAGAGCAGGTAAGCTCCGGTTGCAGGGGCAGAGCAGTGACAGGGAGTGGCTAAAGTAACACATTAATAGATCCCCACAACCCTGATGAGGCAAAGGTGTACATTTACGTCCATGCCATTTTAAGGCCACGGAGGGATTTTTTTTCACAGAAAGAAATACTAAAAAATATAATTTTATAACATAAATAAGTTTATAGGGGTTTAATCAAGACTGAGGCAGATAGTTACATTGTCCTTGCAGCAGTACCTAGTAATTTTTTTATTTTTAATGCTCTATTCCAGGCTTCTTTGTGGTTTTAATTTGAAAATAGTGTAGTTTAGACTATTTTAATCCAAGTCAACTCTATAGGGCTAATTTAAGATTGACTTAATTTAGAATGACGGTAAACTTAATGTCAGTTGTGTTCCAAAACTAATGCTTGAGAACTGGACATGTCCTAAGTTGTTGCTTGTCAGTGGAACAATAATTCAGTAAGCATAGAGAAAGAAAATAGGACATGTCTTCGGATTTGAGATGTGATGCTGATCACAAAATAGCATTACCAGTGCCACCGAGAGCAACTAATGCCATGTTATTACTGCGCAGGATGGAGTTCCTTCAGTCAGTCACCTGGTGTGAGACAGCGGCTGTCTTTGCTCGCCCAGCTCCTCTCTCACTGCATTAACGGCAGGGAGTCGAGCCTGAAAAGCCTGAGCCAGAGCCTGGAAAAGACACACTCCATTAAGTCTCCTACAGGACCCATACACAGCTCAGATACTTGACCAGTAACAAAAACCAGTGAGAGAGAGGGAACCCAGCTTAGAGGATATACAGCAGAATATGAAAATGTGCAATACAGTATGTACAGTACACTGATAGACAAAAAGAATCTGCCTGAAAGTGAATGGGAAGCATGGGACTGCATGAACGCATGAGCTGAAAGCAGGGCTGCAAGATGAATGGAGTTACTGAGGTGAAATGATAGGACAGGGCTGTCATTTTGACAACTTGTTTTGTGTGTGACAAACAATCCAGGTATTAAGCAGTTATCAGCTAACACAAACCAGATGAAAGGCAATTGAAATTGTTTTCAAATTGAGGAGACAAAGCGAGGTTTGTTTGACTTGAGGTCAGCTGAAATTATCCACCACACAACTGTATGACTATTACCGTCTTATCGCATTGTTTAGAAAGTGCTGTTTTCACATGTCATCGCCTCTCCTGATTGCAGAATGCTGGTATTCTATCTAAAATCACGCAATTGGGCGGCATTATGATGCTGCTGGGGGTTGTTTTTGTCAGTGTAGATAAACAGCATCTTTGTTGTGGCGATATTGCGCAATCTCTGTCTAAAAAAGGGGCCAGAGACTTCAGCTGTGACACAACAAGAGTGGCGAGCTGTGAGGATGGGAGGGAGATGTGGCAGCAGGTCATAAACAGATTTTATCCCTGTAAAATTAGAAACAGCAATGCCACAATGTGGTACCAGGAACCATAGGAGGACGCAAAGTTAGTAAGGGACTCATATGCTGCTCTCGCTCCCTGCAGCAGACAGCAGCTCACGTTTTTTCCCGGCACTCGTGGCTCTCTGTCAGCCTCTGAGTCCGGTATATTAAAAACTGATGTCCCTTTTGTTAAATGCCGTGTGTACCAACTTGCACTATACTAAAAATATAGAATGGCTGCACATGATATTGATGAGGTTGTTTTGTTGAAGCATGTTTTATTTAGTAATAGTAATCTGTGTTTGTGTAAACCAAGGATTAAACCTGACTAAACCAAAATATTCACTGGGGCCTGCTAATGTCTGTGGCTTGCCTGAATCTGCCACGTAAATGCACTGTACTGAAGCAAAAACAGTTTAAAAAGCACGAAAATAACTCGCCCCAAGCCCCAAACAAAAGCCACATTGGTCAGCAATGCAGTGACAACTCATTCAAAGCTGAGAATTCGCACTTTCATCACATATTCAACTTAAAGCTCAGAGAAATGGACTTTTGGTGTTTATTCAGCAAGTATCTGGCAACACTAAATGTGGGGCTTTACCAGGTTTTTGGGGGAAAAAAAAGCAGTTCCTTTGTAGTTTACCTTTTTAATTAATGCTTTAACTGTGCCACATCAATGTATCACCTTCTGTTAGGGACTTTTCCATAGAATTATTAAAATAAAAGATGAGGATAGCTCTCTTGTAGCAAGTATCCCTGTATCCTTGTAAATTCCAGCAGAGGATGGTTTGGTGCTTATTTTTGGCTTCTCAGAGTAAAGAGATGATATTTATCCTCTAATACTGACTGAAGGCTTGACATCGGCCGACATCTGTAACTAATTGCATTATTGTGATCCGAATGCTCTCGAATATTGGTTATGCGTTTTTTAAGTTAAAAGTTAAATAAAATTGATGCCATTCTGGTGTCACACTTCTGTGATAGTGACATAAACGAGCATTAACAGATTCCAAAAATATTCCTTTCTCACCCATTTAATTTGAGAGTTTTCAGCTCACACAAACTCCTTCCCTGGTCGGTTCTGAAGTCATATTATCATGCAGGAGTACTCACGGCATCTTCATAATGACCAGGGTTGTGTGGATATTGATCTGTGCTATTTTGTAGTAGGGACGGAGTTGGCGTAAACCTCTTCCTCATCAAATGCATCAAAATAACTGACGGTAGCCAATTATCCTGTGATCCGTGTACAGGAGGTCTGACGTGCTGCAAAGCTTCCAAATGAATCTGTAATCAGGAAGCCTCGGGTATGAATCACAGATGCGATGCCAGCAGGTCAAAATGTGGATCAAATAGGGCATTGCAACTGGCAGAATAGGAAAATTATAAAGACGGGCAATTGTTTCCATACTCTTTATTTAAAATACCACATCAAAGCTAAGCATTGCAGAAGAATTCACTGACAACGAGCAAAAGCTTGTATGGTTTAATCAACTAATCAACTCAGGCAATTACAAGATTCTACTCCGTAGAGTCACACAGCAGTAAAACAGTTAGTAAAACCAGTCGTCTGAGTCATATAGTACAGACTGAATATCACAATGGTATACGCAACAACAATAACCATTACTATGCTATGAAAGGAGCACTGCCACAAAGGAAAAACTATTTTTGCCATTGATTATTAGTGATTTTACTCTGCTGAACAAATATACAGCGTCTTATCCACGGACACTCTCACAGGGCACATGCGCGCTACCAGGAGACCTTTAACAGTAAATTTCTTTTAGTTTTAGCTGAACAAACATCTGTGTCTCAACTGGCCAAGCTATGATATATTCATAAAACATATTCATCGCGGGGGAATGTGAGGAGTGAAAGCTAACAAGGTACCAAGAGGACACAACAAACTATGTAGCTACACTGTTAAAGGTCAACTAGAAATAAAACCACTGACCACATCCTCATGCCAACTACCGTTGTGTGTTCTCTGACCTATTGTAGTGATTGACGGTCCACACAAGAAATGTCGAAAGTCAAAATCCACAGATGACCTGAAACATCATGAAACACGTTCAAACACTTCATGGGGGAAGGACACAGTGATAGGTCAAGCTTGAGACAAAGCACTCGCAATGAATGCCTCCAAACCATCGAATGTCGCCGCTGTCAATCAGTGGCTGACACTGATTTAAGCTGGCACCGGTCATGTCGCAGAGTGGCTTCTGTCAATGTCAAGGATTTATCACGCTGCTTTAAATGGACAGATAGTGAACACAGTGACAGACTGTATGGTTCAAATAGCAATCGTTAGAATTGTTTTGCTCTGTAGATGACAAACGCAATATAGGAGATAGTGTTGAAGGAATCCTATCCGTACAATATGTCTTTTTGCATTCAATAAGTTCCCATGATGTTCTCCAGAGTGACTTGTCATGTGTTCGAGCAGGGTTTGGGGATCTGATGCTGAAAGAAATGGAAGCAGGGGATAGACGATAGACATTTGACATTTCACTTAAACCAAACCATCTTTTCCTATTAAGCTGTCACGCAGTGACACTTTAATCACACTTTGGCCAATCTGCATTTGTAAATCGTCCTTAGTGATGGTGTGACCTACTTAGAGGATCGGAGGGGTGGAGTTAGTGCAGGATAGGATACGATAGTCGGATTGTGTGCCTTGTGAGCAAGATCAGAAATTTGGTGCAGAAATAACTGAACACTAATGGAAATTGTGATGACTTAAAAAATCACGTAGGCAAAGATATCTTCTACATGATAAAGCGTACGTAACTGTTATGAGTTGTTTAAAGGAATTGGGGACAGAGTGGAAAACACCTGCATCCTCTTGTGTAAGACCTGATGATGCATTCTTAGTGTTGCAAAGAAGTGTGGGATGTCAAAACAAAAGCAGTATTGGGCTGCAAACAGCTTATTCATCAAAATGTAAATTTCTAATAACGTTGAGCTAATCACCTCAATAAAAGATTAAAAAAAAGATTTAAAAACTTAAGAATTGAACAAAAGAAAAGGAAAAAGAATTTGAGATTCTCTCATTTTGTTCTTCCATCATAACACGATGACTCAGTTCTTCAAGAAATTATTCATGCCCTGTGCTCCCTTTTCGCTTGAATCCCACCCTTGACTCAAATGTATCGCTTTTCTGCTCGGTCCTGTGTTCAACTCAAACACACAACCTCTATTTATTTGTAACTTTCTTATTTTTAATTCTAGCAACACACACCTATCTAAATCTGACTGTGCTGTCATCGTCTTCAGTAGGTTGTGTTTAGAGGACTACAGATAAAGCTCATTCCAATGTTGTTCCAGTTAAGAGTCTCGACAAATGGTTTTAAATATGACTGTATAACACAGCGGTCAGAAACACTGAACGCGTATACATATTTATTTATTCTCGTCGCCACTGTGTGACGCTCAAACTGAAAACATTTGGATTTTTTCCAGCACATCATAAAAACCCATCCCAGTAAATGGCAAATTCTGCAGCACTGCGGATGCAGAGGCTACATCTGCTTATGCCTGAGCGAGCATGTAGGCCATACAGCATGGATGCACCACACACCCTGAGGTGAGTGGAGTGATTTTTTTTTTTTTTATGCATGTCAAGCAAGCTTCACTGCATCCTTGTGACACAAGCACCACTGCCTCAAAGAGGAGTCAGTTCTGTGCTGAATAAAAAACAGCCCTGAAATCAACACGTAATATGCTAAATTGTTAGAAAAAATAATCATATACTGCCGGTTAAAGGTGTTTGTCAAGTTATAAAAGTGGGTGCTGGTAAACAACACTAAGAACATTAGAAAAAATATGTCGGATGAAATTTGCAGTTCAGAAATTGTCTTTATTAGAAAATTAACAAAGGTCATTTTCAAACTAATACAAAGCAAATGTATTCCTTGGTAGAACACAAAGGGTAGTTCCACTGCAAAAAAGCTTCAACGAGGAACTTGTTTTTCCACGTGGGAAGGTGATGGTTAAATTCCTAAAACAGAAAGAAAAAGGGCTGCCTTGTTTGGTTTGCAACAGTGACTATAAAGATTGGTGCTTTAGAAAGAGCACCAGGGTAGGAAGCCAGACAAACTGTATACATCCCATCGTATGTATGGGCCCAAAATGACATTTCCCCCATGCAATGTGGTGCATTCGTTTTCCAGGACTACGATCCCCACAAAATGAAAATTTTGTATATGCATTTAAAGTTAATTTACATTTGTAAGTCTAGAAGAGATGCATGATAAATATTTAATTTCCTTTCAGGTTAGAGGAGCATTAAACCCAAAGTTAGCTGCTGGGTTGGTGGAAGTCTCGAGTGCGGCTGCTAAATTAGTCCCACAGTGCTACAATGCTAATGCAGCTGTCTTAGAAATGAACGGGATGCAACTTCTAAGGCTACAGATTTCTACACTACATAACAAAGATAAAGCGACAGCTCCCCAAAAATTAAGCCGAGACATTTTGATCGCCCCCTTATGGTGGCCTACATTATACAAATCACAAATCCCTCACCTTCAGGTTATTTGATATTACAAGGAGCAAATGAAAAATTAAAAGTACACTTATTTCTGTCATTTTAGGTAGTTCTTACTAATGCTGGTCAAGTTAAGCAGCTATTTAATGAAATAAAAAGGGGCTGAAAAGTCCTAATTGACAACTGAGCATGAACACATTACTGCAGCTCCACTGCCTGATTATGACTGGACTGCAATTCTAAAATGTCACCAGCATGAGATTGGAAGTGCTTGTATGCGGCTTTATTTTTGTATAATATAGGAAAACGGAGGGCGGCACAGTGGTGCGGTGGTTAGCAGTGTCGCCTCATAGCAAGAAGGTTTTGGCTTCGATTCCAAGTCAGGGCGTTTCTGTGTGGAGTTTGCATGTTGTCCCTGTGCCTGTGTGGGTTCTCTCCGGGTACTCCGGCTTCCTCCCACAGTCCAAAAACATGCAGAACTGGAGGTTAGATTAATTGGTCACTCTAAATTGCCCGTAGGTGTGAATGTGAGTGTGAATGGTTGTTTGTCTCTATATGTCAGCCCTGCGATGAACTGGCGACTTGTCCAGGGTGTATCCTGTCTTCGCCCAAAGATGCTGAGATAGGCTCCAACCCTTGAGCCAGTCGCCTTCATTTCTTACAAATCTGTTATTTTCCACTTTAAACAGATTGAGGGGGACCCAAAATTCATCTTCTGTTTGACCTAAAAGCATGCAACAACAAATCATTGCATACTTTCATACAATGCTAGTAGCTAATGTTTACAGATGTCAATGCTTAACGGCAGTTTATCATGTTTATACTATCTTGCATGGTGCAAACATTACCTAAATTACCTAAATAATGTAAGATTTTTCAAGCAAATATTTTCATGCTGTAACCAAGGTTATGTTTATCACTTTTTTCTACTTGTGTACTTGTTTTTAAAGTAACAGTACTTGTCACTTCTTTTTAGCTTTTTTACCAACCACTGACTACATCTGTGTTGCAGTTATAGGCAGCGGTGGAAATGGCCACATTTTACTGGGGAACCGTAATTGGGTGGGACAGATGCGCTCCAGGATCTAAACATGTTGTCCCTCTCACAGATCCAGTGCATTTCACGGATTACTCAACAATGTGGAAATTGTTTTTGTCAAAAAAAAAAATTTTTTAAAAATCATGAGCTAGCTAATTGATATCAAATGTTGCAATTGTTGTTCCATGTTGTTTAGTAATTAAGTTTTGGTCATTACCATCAGAGCTGCATACAACATAATCTCTCACATAGATTACTCAAAATTGCCAAGATTATTGAACCTCGAGTTTAATAAAAGAGTCGATAGAACATGTTATTAAATGATTAAATAGTTAAAAATATTCAGTACATTTCCGTACCTCTCTTTTTCCTGTCTCATCATTTCTCCTCCTCAAACGACAATGATACTAAATATTAATAAACTACACATAGGTTACCCAAAGAACTCTTTTAACATACAATGAAAAGAAATGAAATGAAAGAATGAAAGAAAAGCTGCTTAGCCCATTTATTCATCTGTGTTGTGATTTCAGTAAAAAAATAACTTCACATTTCAATTTTTAACTGGGGTGGTTGAAATATTATGTGTTGTGTTGTAATGTGTTGTGCATATTGGCAAAATACAGCCTGGGGCTGGAAAAGGTCTGTGGACCAGCTTGATCCAGGCTGCAAAATCCTCAAGACAAACAAAACAACCCCCCAAAAAGTTAATACAAGCCATCATTATGAGCACTAGAGGCTTGAAATTTACTCTCATTTAATTTAGAATGTATCCTATCCGTCGACGCTGTCTTATTTTCCTGTAAATTCAAATTGACTGATGGATAGTTTAATAGTGTGTCTACTGAAAGATGATCAGTAATCACTGAAGCATCCCTGTTCTGATGTGGACTGGGAAACAAGAGAAGAACTATGTGCTTGGCAGTTGGTGCATTTCTTCTGTTTTTTGTGCTCTGGCTCACTGTTTTGAGAGTTTGCTGGTGTTTCAGCCCTTATATGTGAGAAACTTGTTGCACTTGTGGCCACATGAATGGTCAGCATTGACTGAGGTATCACCAAGTTTGTGTTCAGTGCATTTGCAGCATCTTATTTTCTGATAAATTTGAATCTTATCATTACCATGACCTTTCAAAATGTACCACTTATTCCTAGTACCTCCTTTAAAGCAAGGAAAGACAGAAGATAAGCATATTCTCCCAAATTACTTTTCAGAGATCTTTGTGTGGATAGTGGATATTCAGTAGTCAGTGGACACCGACTGACTTCACAAGTCATGAAATAATCAAGACTAGTGATACATGAACTGGAATAGTCGGGTCAGAGATGCCAGCAATGTTTAAAGTGAAAGGCAAACCACCATCATCAGTTTAGATGAATTTCTTTGCATCCAGCATATCTGTTGCCACTTGTGATGACAACTTCAGAACGCTGCTAAGGGGACTGTTTTTGCCTGGCGCCTGCAGTGTCCTGCCTTCCCATTGGCTGGATTGTCTTTTGCACAATTTTTTTTTTCTCATGAAAAATGTAAATTTTTCGCTTTCCCTGTAAATCATGAATATAGATTTCCACCACTAGATCATAGGCCTTTACTAATGTCAGTACCCACCCACCACCTTAAATGTCTTAACCCCCTACGGATGTGACAATAATATAGTAGTATATGTTTTCATGTCTGTCCATAGATACAAATGCTATAAGTTGTATATATTTCTAGCCAAACTTGTCAACAGCTCTTTCTTTTCATGGTTATATTCGAATGTAAAATCATAGCGGAAAGATAAGGCTGCAGCAGTAGTGTCGTGTCAGCCTCAGCTGTGCAAGCTGCAACAGTTCAGCGAGGTGGCCATCACTCACAGGTGGAGATAGTCCGCAATCAGAAACTTAACTCTGGAGAGTGAACTTGAATTAAAACATGATAAGTATAATGTCAAAGAGCTGGATGAAATGAATGCTTTGAACGATGGAAAGATTATTTATCCACTTAGCAGTAACAGAGTATGTCAGGACAGGTGGAAGCACCTGCAACAATGCAAAACCTTCAGTGGGAACAATCAAATTCAACGTAACAAGGGAGATGTGGTTTACCCTGTTGCTAGGTGATGAGATCTATCACATCTTTTGATGTGAAATGGCAAACCAATCCAGCTTCTTCATTAGAAATCCGTGGTGAGATTAGATGTGAAATTTGAATATGAACAAGGATATGTGAGCTAATTATAGCTCCTCATTCTGCTGCCTTGTCAGCACTAAGCAGCATTCAATAGAGTTAAAAAGCTGTGAGATGAGGCAAGGAGGAGGAGGGGAAGGAGGAAGGCAGCATAGAAAGGAAGAAAGGAGTTTGGGGGGAGGAGTCAAGAGATCAAACCCTAGTTTGGGATTACGTGTGCTCAGATAACATCCTCCACCTCACCCACGTCTTCTTCTGTGGGTGAGTGCTTCAAGGCTGCGTGGAGTTATTCCTTAACTCATCTACACACACACACAAAAGCACCTTCACTCATGCCCTGCACCCCCATCCGCATAATGCCACTGGCCAAGTTTACACCTAGCTCTACTGCCACGGTCTCCAAATACGATTAGCGCTTATCTGAAGGAAGACCAAACTACCTTCATCATCGAGTTCATCATCGTCACATCCATATTCATGCTGTTTAAATCCCCTCTGGAGTTAAACTAAGGGGATTCAAGCACCTGAGAATACCGAGCGCTTAGGAGGTACTGTAGGATTGCGGTTTTCTCTTTAGAGGTCACAGCACCGTATCAAGGAGGCATATGAAGAGTTTTATTCCACAGAGAGCTATCCACAATGACAACTTTTCTCAGAATCGGTCAAATAGCTTTTGTATAATCTTGCTAACAAACAAACAAAGCAACAAACACAACCAAAAACAACCTGATGAATGAAAAGAAACGATGAATCGTATTTGTCGACACTTGGTGGTGGCAGTGAGCAGAATTTTTTGTCTAATAGATTGCAACATCTGCGGAAGACCTGCTGCTGCAGCAGTAGCTATAGCTAGCCTCAGCATAAATGTCACCGGGCGAGTCATAACTGATTCAGCAGGCTTTGCATGAAAGGTTGGCTTCTTATTTCCCACCACAAGCCTCTCAGTCACCAGCACTGGACTATCATTGTTCAGATCAGTAGGTATATCTGCCAAATTCTCAGTAGTATTAATTTTGTGCCGCTCTGCTCTACCTGGTCTTGCTGCACAGTCTCAGACTTAAAGGACGTCAGCAGTGCAGGAAGGTACTGCACTTATCTGGAGAAATTTGACTTCATTTTCATACAGTGAATGGTCTGTAAGCGGCCCATTGAGTCCTATTAGGCTGGGCTCTTTTCCCACATGCCTGTGTGTGGCTTGAAAAATAACGCCTCAGAAGAACACCGTTAATGGTACGTTCTTTAATTGAATTAGCTTTATACTTGTACATAATTAGTACGTGTAACAATGTATAACCAATGTTTAAAAAAATTAGCAAATTACCAAAAATGTTGAGAAGAGAAAAATGAACAAATTAAGAGAAAAAAATCCAAAATTACTACTATTCCCGTAGTGCCAAAGCTATTAGAGATTAGAGGTTCAGACTAAGCAGGAAGCTAAACTACGATAAAATAACATCTGATATATTGATGATAAGATAGTGTAGATCAAGTAATTCTGGCTAAAATGACATATCTGTCAATGGGGCACTGCCTTATGTTTAGGTTTAGTTTTCAATTATCTGTTCAAAATCAATACTAAAAGGCAGTTTTATAGCAAAATGTTCATTTTTTTTGATGATAATTTTCATGATAATTAATTTGTACATGATAAAGATAAAAAATAATTATGATGAATGTTGTGGATTTAAAGCCTCTAAAGTTTCCCCCTTTTTATTGCTCTTCTTCATTTGTCTTGATTCTCCATTTCTTTGCCTTCCTGTAGTGGCTACACATATTTTACGCTACTGTAACGAATGTTTCCCATCATCAGCCACATAGGCCTACCTTCAAAACCACTGCTTCAACGGTTTCTTACCACTTCCACCTCCTTGCTCACCATGTATGTGTATGTGTGTGGCAAAAGATAGAGAGATGCGGGGGGGCTCTGTACAGCACACAGCTGCCAAGAGGCAGTCGAAACCTTGATAGCATCATCACACAGGAAAGAAGCTTGCAAGCTAGACACTAGCTGGCGCTGCTAAATGTGGTGGAAAGGGGAGAAGTGGCTTCAAGTGCTTATCTGTCTCTTTGTGGATAAAACAGATGTTCATAAGGCACGGGAAATCTTCAGACTTCTTCACTGCACAGCATGTTCTTATCCAAAAATTTGTTACCACTACTAATTAGCTTAGATGGATGTGCAGTACGTGTAATAAAATGTTCTCATAGGCTAACCCAGAGAAGTTACAGCCTTGTAGAGACATCCAGTACAAATTGATTAAAATAGTTTTGCCTTTGGAGCAATGGGTTCAGTTTGTAGATGAAACGTTCGTCTTATGCCACAGATGTCAAATGCTGTGGCGTCAGTCCACGCAGAGAGGGGTGTCTTCATCACCTACATCACACATCAATAAACATACTTTGTGCAGAAGAGATACAACTATTTTGCTGGACTTATCTGGAACTTGCAAATGTGCACAATAATCTAAGTTGTGCATCACTCAGCTTATTTTACAAGCACACTGTATCCTGAGCATTAAACATTGCTATACACCATGATGCAAATGACATCACAAATATGATAACACTCAATTATCCATGGAAATTGCAAAAGTCAAACCTATTTCCATATCAAAATATCTAGTTTCAATGGCCATTTAAACACCATTCAATGAAGGAGACATGAATGCCTTTTAATAATGCTCCAGACCCACCATACAGTTCTGTATGGTTCTGTGTGCTGTAAAGAGCCCCCCCCCCGTATCTCTCTATAAGCGAAACTATGATAATATGTCACAGTATCATGATGTTATTGAATATCCTGCAATTTTAAAGCTAATAAAAACTTCCACCTCTGTTGTTGGATAAACAGAGGGCTCATCAACAATCAGCATGTATACTTCTATCAAATGTGTAGAAAACTAAAATTGATAATGCTTTCAAAATGCCAGGGTCTACAGATATGAACCTGTGATGCTGGAAGGCTATATAAATACAATTATTGTTCCACGTCTAAATTTGACTCCACAGTATTAACATTATGCGAATCAGTGGAAGTTTGTATGTGTGTTTTGTGCTGCTTCTTTATTCGGCTCCACAATGGAAATTTCCCACCTTAACCAAAGTCCTCCTGACTTCTATCAAGTTTTAATAAACGTTCCCAAGGCGATAGATGCATATCTATCCACAATCTAGTTTACCAATCGGTGTGTCTAATGCGCTGCAAGTGAACTTTGTTCACACCCTACATGTGCTGTTCCCGTCCCTGCCACCATACCCTCTCCTCCCTCCCAACTTCCTTGCTCCGCTCCTTTCATCACTCCACATCCACAGGGGAGATGTAAGGCTTTTGGAGTAATTCAAGGCTTTCTCCTTCATAAACGCTTGTGCAATTAACTTAGCTCCTTCTCCCATTGATTTATGGTGGCCATGTTGGAGAGTGGAGTCAGCCAAGCCCTCTGGGTTTCTAAAGAGAGGGCTATTTGACTAAGTTCCTCTCTTTCGCTTGTCTCTCACGCACACACATGCTTTCAGCCACAGACAGTGTACGTGCACACACACAGACTCATTCACATCTGCTTCTCTAAAAGAAAATGACAATTGAAAGAGAAGAAAAAAGTAATGTGTGAAACAGCTAGGCAGAATTAGAAGTAGTGCCGCAAAATCAGCCTTCTTACAAAGGTCTATATTCAAGGAAGGAGCATCAGCCTTTATATATCTGAAAAACTATCAAAGTTAATGAGAAACTACACACAAAGTTAAAAAAAAAACCAAGTCCTATGCTGGGTAAACATTATTTTAAAGTGTGTTTCTTTTCTTATTAAAGTAGAACAAAGACACTTCTGCGAGTTCTTCACAGCAAACTCGGCAGCACCACACAAAGGGCAGTGATGATACACATAATTTGGAAAAAGCCAACTGCGTCATCCTCTGAGTGGTTGCCACAACTCGGAAAACCCAGGTTTATTGGCTGACCCAGTATTTTCCCACCCAGATAGTCCTGGCTGCTCCCCTCAAGGAAACAACAGCCCGTATTCCTGTCAAAACGCCACTGATGATAAAATACATCATGAATGGTAAAAAAAAAAAAAACCAAAAAAAAACAATGATACATCAGTATATTACACAACACAGTTGTTGTAGAAAACACCTGCAATTTGGTGGTTTTCTGTTTTTTCCACTTAACCCGCTCTGTAAGAATGCTGTAGTGTACAGGACACACGTTAAAAACTAGAGAGTGTGTAGTTTCCTGCTGCTGCGCCCACCATAATGCGGGATTGCATGAGTAGAAGATGTAATTGCAACAAGGAGTTAAGTTTAGGAAATGCACATCATAAAAAAAGAAAGTGACAGAAGATGAAAGCAAACTCAAAAGTGAAAGATTTTAATCAGAATTTCCCGTACATTAAGGTCATGTTGCCAGCCCTGTGATAGTGGGCCTGCAGTAGTGTCCTTGAGCAAAGCACAGTAACATTTTACCTGCTCACTCAGTGTAAGAAGTTCCGGATTAAAGAGTCGGCTAAATGGCTTAAAACTTAAAAGAAACACTGACATGGTAAAGTCAGCTTTGGTTTCATAATCTTAATCACAGTTAAATGTTTCAGTAAAAGTATGACTGTGACAGGTTAAGAGGCTGACTCTTAAGTACCTTTTAATATTAGTGCAAGAGGGTGAAAGGGGAGATTTTAAAACCACAGTTCACCAAAACTGAAATTTAATTTTTAAACTGATCAAAAAAGTTTCAGTTAAAAAAAAACAAACAAAAAAAATGACAGAAATTTCCAAAGTCTCAGAATGAATTTTCGTTTTGTGTTCATCGGCTAGAGAAGAGGTTAATTTTATCAACCGAAGAACAAGGAATTATGGTAAAGAAAGTGTAAACTACAATGTAAAGGTATGCATTTCCTATATTTCCCCTGAGGCTGAGGTAGATCTGAACATTTATTAGTTGTCCGTACCTATGAAGTTTAGTTTCATTTGACAGGAAGGTGATTAGACAATGACTGAATTTGTATTTAGCTGAGTGTGTCTTTAAAGCCATTTTTTTCCCTAAGTGCTGCTTTTAGACAAGCTACTAAATTTAGCATGGAAACATCCACTCCTTTAATAATTTATTTCCAAAGTGGCCTGTAAAGATCAACTCTCTCATCCTTCGAGGGCTTTGTACTGCAGAAGGCGGCCACAGATCTCCTGCTTTGTCACAATTATGACTCCCTTAATGTCTCCAGTTCTATTCGAGACTCTTGTCTATTTACTTAAATCCATTTCAGACGTACTGTACCGTCCAGGGCCCCTCTCAAAACCAGCCCACATTTCCAAGACCTCTGAACCCCCCCAGCACACACACTCTCTCACACACATGGCCCTGCCCTTGTATGCTGGCTGCCTTGCTCCACACTGGCTCCATTCTTCCCGGCCACAGATTGAGAGGGGCCGCTGCGTGAATTTGTGGGTGTGTTTCAGTGCGTACAGTACATAGAGTGTGCGCTCTGTGTGCGCGTGAGTCTGTATCAAAGACTAAAGTTGTGAGGAGTGATTGTGCTGTTAAGGCATGTGCAGGCAACACAGACTGCAGATGGCTTTAATGTATGTACTGTATGCATGTTTGCATGTGACAGTGAGAGATCCACCATGTCAGGGGAGCATGTGTGCAGAAAAGTTTAGGCGGATCATTCCCTATACCCCACTGTTAGCCCCCCCTTCCTAATCCAGCCCACCATCACTCCCCCCTGTTCTTCCAACCCCCACCTACACCTCCGCCCCACGCTAAGGTCGGTACACAATGTTCTCACCGAGGCTGGTCTGTCATCTCATGGTGCAAGATTCCAGAATGGATGTAATTGGTCAGGGTCAGTCTCAAACTGAGGTTTTATGGTTGAATAGAAACAAAATCATATAAAACAGCTTTTATTATACCCTAATAGAGGAACCGGCTTAGAGACTGCGAGAATGTCGATGCATAAGGTATACGTTAAATATGCACGTTTTTCTCATCAGTTTAACACCTACACAAGAGTTTTGGGGTGTTTTACATCATATTTGGTGTTTCTCAAACAAATAAGTGAAATACGTTTTCACATATTCCCACATATTGTTTCTTGATATTTTTTGAGAATCAAAAGGAGGTCTAAGAAGGTAAACACGCCCTTAATACAGGCAAAACTAAGTGTGACAAGAATAACTTGAAATCTTGTTGCATTATAATGTTTGGATGGAAGTGTTGTCAAAAGTACCCAAAACTTATACTTGAGTCATGAGTGCTACTGGAGTAAAAGTCTTAGAGCGTCTGATTTTAACTGTACTTATGACATATTTTCCAGAAATAAATGTCTCAAAAGTATGAGTAACAGTAAATGTATATGTATTTGCATGTATGTAGTGTATAAGCTGTCTATACTACAGCTTATCACCCCGGCCAATTATCACACCCCATAGCCAACTTTTTAGAAATACCACAATCAGTGTTTTTGATTAAGACTCAAGAGTATTGACTATTGCAGGTTTCTCCTTTAAATACAACTAAATGTAACAGAGTTCGAAAGTTGAGCACTGATTTAAAGCAAGCAGATTTTTTTTGTTCATGTGTAAAAATAAATGTGCTTCCGCAGCCTTTGATCCCTGAATGACATAACGATTGATTCAGTTTATCATCAAACAGGAAAAGGAACCAGGTGATGCGGCACAGAAATGCTGAACTTGGGACAAAAAAAACAAAAAAAACTTTGCTTTCTACTTATTGCACCACGCAGGCGCTAAATCACGGAGACGGGAACATAACGGCAGCTTACCTGTGTGTCAGGCCAAGGCACCGAGCGCTCTCTCTCCCCCCACACCTTCGCTTTGTAGCCCATGCCAAACGCTGTCACCCCAAATCTCCCACTAACCTGCCTCCTTATGGCGGAGGCCCTGTGAAGGCGGCCGAGGTGGCACGGCAGCGCCCCGCGGCACCATCTGCTTTGTCAGGGCACGAGGTGGTGGAGCGAGGCGTCCTCTCTGCCTCATCCATTCTATCCCCTCCAACTCACCGCATCTAAATCCTTCATCAATCCTGTGGATCACATACCCCCGCCTCCCCATCCTCTCCCCTACACATCAACAGCCCCGTGCCCCCCAAAAAATCCTCATGATAATTTCTAGTAGCGAAGAGTCCCTCTGAGCTTGGAATTATGAACTCCCGCAGTAGCCATGGCAACCACAGGCAACTTTGTATTTGAGGTGGGGAAGAACAGGGGGGGGCAGGCAGGCTGGTAGAAAGATGTGTGTGTGGAGGTGGGGGGCAGAAAAGAAGAGGCATTGTTGTGTTGGTATTCAGGGTGTCAGCAAACCAGAGCGATTGCTGGGTCTTCATATAGGGGGAGGCTAAAGCTTTTTTGAGGGGGGTTGGTGCAAGTCTCTAAATAACATACATGGCTAAAGGAAATAAAAAGTCACTTTATGTTGGACGGAACTATTTTTACAAATTAGTTTGACTGGGGCACAACAGCAAGGGTCAATTGTAATTGGGCTGGCAGCCAAATGACACATGGTAAAACATTTTTTTCCCTAAAATGTGTGCAATGGCTAACGCTTAATACCCCTCATAGGAGCAGGTAGAAGGTGGCTTTTAACCATCACCCGCTGCTAACACCTACAGTCATATGCTATATCATATGCCACATGTAAATCCTGGGCATAATGTATGTGATATGTTTGCTGTCTCCCTGAATGTGGTGATTCTGTAGCTCACTCCAGGATGTATATATCTGCTTTCAGCCTCTTATCAGCCACTCGCAGTGTTCCCTGTAAAGCACAGACTCACTACAGAGGCGTCCGAACTGAGAAAAGATAGAGGGAGAGAGAAGGAAAGAGGGGGATGGAAAAAAAATTCCTGACACCTCAGACTCCACTTCACAGCCAGTGAAGGAAGAAAGTGAGCGAGCCACTAAGCCTTCCCTCCCCGCAGCCGCCTGCAAGGTGGAGATATTACCGCTCACATTTGGACAGATGCAAGGATCCCACTCTGTGTGTGTGTGTGTGTATGTGGGCAAGGGTAAGGCCTTCAACGCTGAGATTTCCTCATATAATGAATGTCTATTGCAATATGATATTGCTAAGTCACATTTTCTCCAAGTCCCAGTCTAACACATCTGTGATTTTACCGTGATTCCAAGAAAATCTGTAAAATTAGGAAGCAAGGTTTACTTCTTTGATGTCTGCTGGGAACAATGGCCAGATGCAGGGCTTTATGCATCCCACGTTGTCAAGTTAGAGAGCCTGGAGATGGCTGTGTTACTTTCTTATTTCTAAATTAATAGCAGGATTATTTTCTGAGTGAGTGCTTGGAAAGGTTTTCTGAATGAGCTGCCAGGAGAAAACAAAGCAAACACACTGCAAAAGATAGCAGCCCTATTGGATGTAATACTGTGTACTTTAGGGACAGCAGGACCCTAACAGCATAATCAAATACTTCAGATCTTACTGCCCTCCAAATGTCAACTAGACCCCGAGACCACTGACTTGCAGAGTAGCCAAGCAAAGAAGAAAAAACACAAGGGTGCACAAGGCCTTAGAAAAACCTAAATAAATACACACATAAACAGCTGCAGTCAGCATATGAACCAACACAAAATGGATAACCAAGAGGAAGTCTGAGTGACTTGTCCAAACCCTTGTCTCATGTCTTATGCACTTTCATGTTGCATTATATTTAATTATAGATCATACTGGGGCAGCCCTTAACGGGGCCTGCTTGCCTCACAGGTACAGACAGCTGAATAATTCAGTAGCCAGAGTGTAGGATAGGATGTGGTGTGAGTGAGTGCAACAGAAGAATATCCCTACTTTTATTCAAACCTCAGTTCTTTCTTGCTGCGGGGCAAAAGGGAGATTCAGCATTAGGTTAAATGAAAATTTTTTACAAGCCTGTACACAGCATAAAACAGTCAGCTTCCAACTGAAAAATATCAGTTTTAGACGGGGCCGACAGGGCCTCGTTGCTTTCATTTTCTTTTTAAAGCCGGTACAAGTCATTGGAAAGCCATTTATATGAAAATCAATTGTAATGCAGAACAAGTTATAGAGCATTAAACCATGGTCACATTTTTCAGCTGCACAGTTTATTACAGGCTGAAAGTTGACTGCTATCATGTTCAGCCATACCCATTACCTTGATTCTTATCTTCCATCCCAGGTGCCCAATTTATTTTTACACATTCTCCATTATGAGAAACCAAACTGCAGATAGAGCTATAAATAAAACAGATATTAGTGTGGTTACAAGGAGGGAGAAACGGAGGCGCTCATTTTTTTCATTTGTTTTATATTTATTTTGTATTTATTGCTGGAATTATTAGACTGATCTGACTGGATTCGCAAGTTGGACTGCACACGGACATGAGGCAAACCCTGTGTTTCTTCTTTATATCCTAAAAGAGTGCAAGTTGCTAAAAACGACCACTGTGTCAAGGGAAAAGCAGGTCATAAGCATCAGAAATCTTGTCACTTTATACGGGCTATTTAAAGTTTTTTTGCCCAGAGCTCAGTGGACAGGTCAAGATAAAAAGATAAAATATGAAACTTAACTCAGGTGTAATTTATTGGGTTTGTAAGGGTCCTCAGTGTTCATGACACAGCTACAGTCCTACACTTGATACAAAATATTCATTCAAGTGTTTTCTCTCTCTTCATGAATCCAACTGTAGATTTTCTATGTTCCAATTTTGATTCATCATGAACTATATAACATTTAGTGTTGTGTCTGAGAAGAAGTTGGCTGGAAACTTGAAAGAGCTGCCCTCTTGCTCTGCCTCCTGGCCCCTCTGGGCAGAAACGGCCACCGTGCACAAGATGGTGATCAGTCTACTTCGCTATGTAATTCTTTGCTCTTCGCATGCTTTTCTTGAACTGTTGACTTATTTTTAGGAGGATTTTGTGGCGTATGTCCAAGAATGGTTCATTTTTTTCATTTGCTGGCAGTCAGTTCAGTGTCATTGCATTCACAAAACTCTTAAATTTTAGTAAAAGTTAGCACTCACTAGAAATGACTGTCTCTTTGTCAGACACTCTGATTGGTTCTCTTTTGGGAAGCAAAGGACTTTTGCAGTTGTCCTTAGGTTCTCTAATTAGAAGGGGCAGTCTTTAAACATGCAGCCAGACACTACATGCTATTAATCATCAGTGGTATCAGTAAATGCCACCTTATTTGCCGATACACCAATACCATTTAACTGTCGATACCATGGCAATACGATATTGAGCCGATAAACTGGTGCATCCCAAGTTTCAACATGCAGTGTAACATGAAGTGAGATATACTGTGTGTAAAGAATAAAGCAGCATTTTCATCTTGCTCAGCCGGCACAGAAAACATAGTCAACACTGCAGCGAGACCACTGTGTCGACCACCCTAAACCTAAACAATATAGATTATAAAGGATGCTTGTAGCAGTAGTAAGTTAATGTGTCCAGCTGCAGACTGCGCTGACTGTACTGGAAGCAGGCTGTGGAAGCAGAGCAGAAGTCAGGAGTGGTGGGAATGCTTTATGCAGTCCTCAGTGGCTCTGCTGCAAACTAAGAATATAAAGGACAACTATGGATGTCCATGCCATCGTCTAAGCTACTCATTGCTGCCTACCAGTGACAGGAAAGTAAGTTAAACTATGTGGGATATAACTTTGCTCTAAATGTTCGAATCCAGGTGCAGCTTTAAGAGGCGGTAAGAGTTTTATAGGAATGTAAAGCTAAAAATGGGATACAGAATGTTGGGGTTTTTTTGGTGTTTGCAGTTCGATTGATTTGAACAATAAGTTTCAGAACTTTCAGTAGAATCAGTTGGGGTTTGCAATAAAAAAAACCCACTGAAAGTTTATAAAATGTAAGAGAAAAAGAGATTTTAGCATGTGCTTGAGAAAATAACAGAGATGGTTTATGGGACAGACAGTAAAGACATGTAGATGCTGGGTTGGAGGGGGGCCTGGTGGGATAGAGAGAGAGAGAGGAGAGATGGAGAAAGAGGAGTGGATTCAATGAACAGGAAGCATCCGGAATGAATTCCCAGAGATGGCCACGCATGGCTTGGCAGAACTGGCCTGGATCCGGGAGGCGGAGGCTGGGTGGGGGGTTGTGAGGCTCCCACATGTCCAGCTGGACAGAGAAAGAGAGACAGAGATGACAGAGAGAGCGAGGCCCCCGGGCGCCGACAGGTGTAAGCCCTCCACTCCAGCTGAGGCCTCACAGCTGACCTGGATCTGGGGATATTTCTCTCTGCTCCATCTAAACACATGTTTTAACTCAGAAGGGTTGCGAGACGACAAGCTTCAGTATGTTGCCCCGTGTTCGCTTTTCTTCATTAAATACGGCAAGTCTCTCAAGCACGCAGTGCCACAGCCACAATTCATCAGAAAGTTTGCCTGGGGTTAAAAACGAGCACCCTCCCTTCATCAGTCGAAAAGTCTCCCATCATGCACCTTACTGCAGATAATTATTGTCATGAACCGAAAGGCAGCAGAGTCTTACATTAGAGCACACTAACTCCAGGCAGCCTGCTCTCTACGAGCAGGAAACACGTAAAACTTTTTTGTAATTCCTCCAAGGATCAAACGTGCAGCAGCTAACATCCGCGGTGCTAAAATATGGGCCCTCTACTGCAGTTGGATCCGTCTCACTCATGAAAGTCACTCTGAACAAAAATAGAGACGTCTGACAATGGTGAGAAACAGGAAATGTGAGATGACATTAAAAACCATCTTTGGCTGATATTCATTCAGGCTGCTCATGAAGCTTATGCTCATGTCATCAGTGTGCGTTCACTTCAGGACATGGACCCTATAGAAAATGTCAAAGAGACTAACTTTATGTCTGTGTATGGAACTTATTACGCCAAATTAATAACACACTTACATTAAGTCCTGCGAAAGCTTCCTACAAGTACAGCTTCAATAGTCAACGATTGTCTTGTTTCTCTTTGCCTTTTTTCATTTATTACACCACTGAAATCTTTTTATTTGGTAAAGTAACAGCAGCCACCTCTTCAAACTCTAAATGCAATGTAGAAACTGCTCAACTTCTCTGGTTGATTACTCATGTGAGTTCTCAAAATCAGTAAAAATGATCATCTCATAAGATATTTAAGAAATACTCCTCATTTGATGTGGTCTGTTGAAGAGAATGTCAAATATTATATAGTTAAGAAAACCTCCCCCTGCTCCTCATCTTGTTCAATGTTATAATATTTTAATTACATTAAAAATGATCCCTTTGATCTCCTAAACATATTTTCATTATCTACTCTTTTTTTTTTTTTTTTTTTTTTTTTTCTTTTTTTTTTTTTTAACCTGGAATCAATTTAATCTGCCTCGCTGGCTCGTTACGTGAGGCGACTCCTAACATGATGAGTAAATGAGCGCTCCAATATGACAAGTAAAACAATGATAAGGTCAGTGCTACTGAACAAAAGAGGGACCGTTTTTTTCTGTGGCTTCGACAAAGGACTAGATTACACTGGTGTTAAATAAACAATGAATCAGAGCGAGCGAACGGAAGCAGATTGATTTGCTGTTAGCAAAAGAGCAATTAAACTCAGACCGCATATGAGGACACAGAGGAAAAAAAAAATTCAAAGAATGCGAAAAGACATAATGAGCACATTGTGGAAGCGGCATTGTTACATGTCAATGTCACTCGTATTGAGTGCAATGTACGGTACTGTACTTATTAGGTGCTGTCACACACTTGCTGTCTTGAAATTGTATTTACACAAAAGAAGTGTGACAACCTGCAAATTGGATAATTTCATTTGTCTCTTGCATGTGTGTGGGTTGCTGTGAGAATATCAACATTGAAATGAGGCATGTAATCTGTTAGCATAATGCCACTCAGTTTAAATAAATGTGGATATTTTGTAAAACCAGGATGCCAGTTAAATTAGTTTATTCACAGGGATTGCACACACTTTTGTGAACTGCCTGCTTTAAATACTTTAGAGGCAGGACTTTTTTTTTGTCTTAGCTGTGATAGTTTGCTTTTGGACAAACATGCGTATTTGTGCATGCTCCCATTCCACCCCGTAAACACACACACACACACACACACACACACGTCCACACACACCACCTAA
>KV751319.1:6814750-6832399 GCA_001698575.1 Mola mola
ATAGAGAGAGAGAGAGAGAGAGAGAGAGAGATGGAGTACTTCAAGCACAGGAAAAAAGAGCTGCACTTCACTTCAACCCGCCTCACAGGATAAGGGTGGATCTTCTATAACATAATGGGACATCTCCCATGGTGGATGTCACAAAATAGAAAAAAAAATCCCTTAAAATGAGATGAAGAGTTTGGGTTTTTTTTTTTCTCCTTTCTTCACAAATCAGTTTCTCCGACAAACCCTTGAGTCGAATTTCAGTACATTTGACGCGCTTTATGGGGTCATGTTATTCATTGAACCCTTTTATTGATTGGAAGTTGGTGGAGTCGGCGGTGGGGTCAGGTGGGGTCAATGGGGGTGGCGTGCGGGCAAAATTTCTTTACATTGAAGAGTCAAAGTACAAAAACGCATGGCCTCTGATCTTCTGTGATTCCTTCACAATCAGCGAGCGAAAGAGGCAGAGAGGCACAGACAGAGAGAGAGAGAGAGAGAGAGAGAGAGAGAGAGGGGGACCGGAGCCATTTGATGTTTTGAAAGACTTCAGATGGCTTTAATTAGGACCTATAAAAATCGTCTGCCCCATTCTCTGAGGCGGCGCTCTGGAAGGAGCGAGGAGGGAGGGAAACTGGCAAAAACACAGAGAAAAGAAAAAGCCAACCATACAGAAAAACACTTCGGCGAAGCGTTGTCTTATCAAAATTTTATAACCCTCTTTCTTTTTTCTTTTTTCTTCTCTTCTTCTTGTTGCTGCCTCCCTTGTCTCCCACCCGCCCTGGTGGTATGTAGGCAGGCAGCCCTCTTCTTCCCTCTTTGTCTGCCTGCTATGTTATCTGCACTTACCCCCCTCAACCCTCCCACCACCCTCAGCCTAACTACCGCCTACAGTCAGCCTTAACCCAGACACCTGCACATAATGATCAGGAGAAGTTCCAGTCTGTCTGGATCCCGACCACGTTTCTCGAGCTTCCTTCTTCTTCTTAACTCTGTGTCCTCTTGGTAGCTGGGCTGACCCCGTATGCATCCGCCATCAAGACACGCACTGTTGTTTATGAATCTGTAGTGTGTGTGTGTGTGCGTGGTAAAGTGTGTCTGTTTGATTGCTGCTGCTGCTACTGTTGCCTATATGGATCTTGGATTGAGTGTGGGTGACTCACACAGCTGCGATACACACTCTGATGCACAAACATCAAAGACGTTTGTGTGTGTGTGTGTGAGCTGTGCTGTGCTGTGCTGTGCTGTGCTGGCGCGTGTCTGCGAGAATATAGGAATGGCGCGCTGCCTGAAGTTATTTTAATTTTTTTCACATTTTGTTCAAATCGCTGGGGTTTACGGCCTGAGCTACGCGGCTCATTTCACACACAGACACACGCACACACAAAACAAGTTGTAGCATTTGGAGAGGAACTTAATGTTTTCCTAGTGTTTCCAGTGGAAAGATGTTAAGTGTTGGATCTTTGAATTCAAAAGAAAATGGATAAAACAATTTACTCAGGTGTAAATGAAAAGATTGAGCATCAAAAATAGAGAAGTGATGCACTTGAAGATGACATTTTAATTGTACCTGAGCCTGTAAATGAGGCCCTCCGAGACTGCCTGTCGCAGCTCGATTCTGACGGTGGGCGTCTTTGGGGCTGAAATTGATGTAGCTTCTGGTATATAGCAAAGGGAAATGCAAGAAACTAGATATGTTAGATAGTTTGAAAAAAAATCTTCAATATGTGTTTTTGTGAGAGACAAATTCAACTTCGGAGGGTTGCATGTCTTTGTTTGCCCGATGCGTGTTGGCTGGGGATTACATCATTTTGCTCTTGCCGGGTTAGCCAATAAGCTAGCTCGTTCTACTGAAAAAGGCTGGTTGCAGTGGGGTCTTTGTTCATCTGTTCTGTTTTCCTAATAATTTCCACGGCTTATTTTGACTTGTTTTTCTCAACCGTATTTGATCATCTCGTTTGTTGGGAGATTATCTCTTAATACCTGGAATGGGGTCTATCTGCCAACTACGTAATCTTCTCAGATATGATGTTTTGAAGAGCAAGTGTTGGTAAAATTTGCACAGAGCTTCTGCCAAAAATCCTGCCACTTGTTTTGTTTGTGTGCCCTGAAAGCTGACTCCATGTATCATGACATCAAGGAGATTGAGGATGGCTCTTCCACTGTTGCCACTCTTTGAAGGGGGAAGTAATAAAAAGACTCAATGGGTGCAACAAGCTGTTCTTCAGTCCTTCACTTTGAGGCTCTCTACCTGGAGATGAATGGGAGGCCCCTCCCTAACGAAGGCTGGGAACAGACAATTTTATTGAAGGCTAAGGATGTGGGGGTGTGAGCCAGACCCTACAGACTCTTGGCCTCAAAATCAAGTTGTACCAGTTTTTAGAACAGCACTATCAATCCTTTTTTGGTGCCATTTTAGGTTCTGTGTTTGAGTACAAATGATGTAAATCTGTTAAGGTTTAAGTAGGTCAAAAGGGTGTTATGTACACATTACCAAATTGTCCCATTAAATCCCACTATAAGTAAAACACTGTCCCCATAGTGTGATAGTACAACATCCATGATAATTGCTGCTGCTACTGTTGCCTATATGGATCTTGGATTGAGTGTGGGTGACTCACACAGCTGCGATACACACTCTGATGCACAAACATCAAAGACGTTTGTGTGTGTGTGTGTGAGCTGTGCTGTGCTGTGCTGTGCTGTGCTGTGCTGTGCTGGCGCCTGCTGCTGCTACTGTTGCCTATATGGATCTTGGATTGAGTGTGGGTGACTCACACAGCTGCGATACACACTCTGATGCACAAACATCAAAGACGTTTGTGTGTGTGTGTGTGAGCTGTGCTGTGCTGTGCTGTGCTGTGCTGTGCTGTGCTGGCGCGTGTCTGCGAGAATATAGGAATGGCGCGCTGCCTGAAGTTATTTTAATTTTTTTCACATTTTGTTCAAATCGCTGGGGTTTACGGCCTGAGCTACGCGGCTCATTTCACACACAGACACACGCACACACAAAACAAGTTGTAGCATTTGGAGAGGAACTTAATGTTTTCCTAGTGTTTCCAGTGGAAAGATGTTAAGTGTTGGATCTTTGAATTCAAAAGAAAATGGATAAAACAATTTACTCAGGTGTAAATGAAAAGATTGAGCATCAAAAATAGAGAAGTGATGCACTTGAAGATGACATTTTAATTGTACCTGAGCCTGTAAATGAGGCCCTCCGAGACTGCCTGTCGCAGCTCGATTCTGACGGTGGGCGTCTTTGGGGCTGAAATTGATGTAGCTTCTGGTATATAGCAAAGGGAAATGCAAGAAACTAGATATGTTAGATAGTTTGAAAAAAAATCTTCAATATGTGTTTTTGTGAGAGACAAATTCAACTTCGGAGGGTTGCATGTCTTTGTTTGCCCGATGCGTGTTGGCTGGGGATTACATCATTTTGCTCTTGCCGGGTTAGCCAATAAGCTAGCTCGTTCTACTGAAAAAGGCTGGTTGCAGTGGGGTCTTTGTTCATCTGTTCTGTTTTCCTAATAATTTCCACGGCTTATTTTGACTTGTTTTTCTCAACCGTATTTGATCATCTCGTTTGTTGGGAGATTATCTCTTAATACCTGGAATGGGGTCTATCTGCCAACTACGTAATCTTCTCAGATATGATGTTTTGAAGAGCAAGTGTTGGTAAAATTTGCACAGAGCTTCTGCCAAAAATCCTGCCACTTGTTTTGTTTGTGTGCCCTGAAAGCTGACTCCATGTATCATGACATCAAGGAGATTGAGGATGGCTCTTCCACTGTTGCCACTCTTTGAAGGGGGAAGTAATAAAAAGACTCAATGGGTGCAACAAGCTGTTCTTCAGTCCTTCACTTTGAGGCTCTCTACCTGGAGATGAATGGGAGGCCCCTCCCTAACGAAGGCTGGGAACAGACAATTTTATTGAAGGCTAAGGATGTGGGGGTGTGAGCCAGACCCTACAGACTCTTGGCCTCAAAATCAAGTTGTACCAGTTTTTAGAACAGCACTATCAATCCTTTTTTGGTGCCATTTTAGGTTCTGTGTTTGAGTACAAATGATGTAAATCTGTTAAGGTTTAAGTAGGTCAAAAGGGTGTTATGTACACATTACCAAATTGTCCCATTAAATCCCACTATAAGTAAAACACTGTCCCCATAGTGTGATAGTACAACATCCATGATAATGACATTGGACAATCACAAAGCCACAGATAAGGATTTTTGGTAACTAGATTTATGCGTGAAGGAGTGAAGTCATGGTCAGGCATGTAAATTGCGGAGTCATTCAATTACCACTGTGCCCTTTCCTGTGAGAAGTCCCCAGCCGTGAAGAGGTTAAATGTTTTTGAATCTCCAAGCGAGGGGAGAAAATGGACAAACGGGAGGGATAATTGAGCCGCTGATAGTTGAGTGGATTATGGATTATGGCGCCTCCTCTGAAGGAGAAACGAGAGGAGGTGAAGGAGGGACGGAGGAGAAGAGAGACGGAAGGGGAAGGGAAGGGAAGGAAAGGGTGCATGAAAGGCACATGTTGTGCGTCGCCGCTGCAGGGCTCATCTGGCCTTCTTAGGAAGAGGGAGAACTCCAATCCTGTTTAGCCTGCGAGGCGACCCCTGACCCCACACATGCTCCTCCCCGCTCCAGGTGCAAGCCCTCATTGCTAACAGCTCACACACACACAACACCAGATAATTTTTCACACACTCTGCAAGGACTTTGGGTGGGGGGGTAGAGGGGGCGGGGGGGTATGAAAACGCCGATCCTATTCACCCTGCTTTTTTTTTCTACATGCCATTCTATTGCCATTCTATTGTTAGGGGTTAAAGATCCAAACTTGCCCGTTGGGGTGGGTGGCTGTTGTGGTATTGTCAGGCTTCGTTTTTTTTGGTTGCTGAAATAATTTTTCACCCAGAAAATGGATGTCTTTAAATCCAGGGTGAAAAAAAAAAATCTGAACTGGTTCAATAATCACAGAAGTGTTAATCAGAGGGATGTCATGTATAATTACTATAGTGTTTGATAACAGCACAGCGAAGCACCTCAGGCCATTAGCGAAAGTTTCAAGAATGCTATTAATGGGCGTTAATAAAATTCCTGAAAACCTGGTAGAGTGAGGCCTCTGCATGGCCCACTGGTTAAAACACTGTAAGGTTAATGAACCAATTTACATACTTTCCGCTGCCATCTGGATGGAATGACGAGGCAGATGCTTCCTACTGTGTAGCTGCGTTGTGTCGTACAACATGGAGGAATGTGTCGGGCGCAGAAGCTGACGAGCACTTTTTACGTCGAGCTTGTGGTTAAAAACCATCATAATTGGACTGAAAATTGATGACGCCGAAAGGTGCCACGGAAATACCATAAGCGCTGACTAGACTGCTGTAGAAGCTTCTGTTAAATTTGATTTAATTCATTTGTAAAGGGGTGAATAATGAGTCATAGTCAATGCTAAATGTGGTTGCTATCAAATTTGACAACCGTTGCATGTGACTGGCTTAGCTATTGTTTTTCATTTAGAAAAAGAGGTGCTCAAGTGAGGATTATACCCTGATCCCTCGCCGTTTGACCAAAATAAAAAAGGAGAGGAGGGTCATCGGCCCTCCAGGCAATGAAAAACTTGACAGCGGCGATCCACCACAGATGATGCTGGCAACTGCATGGGGGAAGAAGAGGATTTGTGTCTTTCCGCCTCTCTTCCATCTTCATCTGGGCGATCACATTACAAATGGAGCGTTCTTGCAACGCCTTTTAGCAGAGGAACACGATGAGGTCTGTCGGTGATCAATAAAGCAGTGTGAAAGCAGAGGGATATCAAAAGCACTGGCTGGCATGGCCTTCATCTCATCCCATCTGCTGGAATCAGATAAAAGTGCAGGGGCCTTGCAGGAACGGTTGTTCGGGCCCGGGGCTGCTCGACCTGAGGGAAAGCCCTCCTACTGGCACCCACTGTGGACTGATTACATCTCCAAATGGGAAAAACTGTGTATTTCTGCATCTATCTGGTCCCTGTCTGATACTGTGCATATGGAGGAACAGCTGAGGGGATAGATGGGTAAAGGGGAACATGATCTATAATCCCTTCAGCATGTTCAGGGGGAAAATAAGCAGCTATTTCTCTAACTCCCCCTCTCTTGTCCTCCATGGATGATGGCTTTTACCTCATGCTTCACTTACACGAGTTGAAGAAAATAAAATCACCGCGATTTTGGTTTGACAATGTGTCAGTGCAAGTGTTCGTCTTAGATTAGCTCTTTGTGTTGGGAGGGGAGACGAAAGACGGGATGGAGGGGGGTCAGGGATTGGGGAACAATACCACCGTGCTCTTAGCTGAAAGAAATCATTTGCACAATTTTATGAAAGCTGCATTTGTCCGGTCGGATGGTTCTATCAAAGCCTAACAGCCACGCTGGAACGTGATTTAAATGGCGGGTGAGCTACAAAGCTGGCAAGATGTCGGTTTAGAGTCATTTCTCAGCTGAGCTCTCTCCAGGTAAATGCAGATAATGCTCACCTGAGTTTGTATTTTCCTTCTTAAAGACGACTAATTTCTACAGATGGCTCTGAGCTGACACCAGTGCTGCCAGGGCTTCTGCTCTCAGAGCTAAGCCGGTACAGTGGGGAAGATTAAAAGACATCATGGTTACACTCCATGTCTGTAAATTTATCCCTGAAAAACTAGCAGAAAAACACAGGATTTCTTCTTTTTTTTCTTCTTTTTTTCTTTTTGTAAGAGGAGGGAAGCTCGGGTGCACAGAAGATTTAACAAGGGGAGGAGCACGATTTCTCAGGTTGAAACCTGCAGTTAACTTTGTGTCACATATGTAAAAGGTTTGCCTCCACCCATGTTCTTTTTAGTTTCAGAACCTACTCAGGTTGGTGACTCACTAGTTTCCGAGGCATTTATGCTTGACAGCTTCCCATGGATGAACCAAACATATTCTGGGTTTTATTGTCAATGTGGGACGATTGGGCATAATGAACTTCTGTATCCCAGTGTGAGTTTGGGAGGCTCATGATTACAAATGCTCTTCTCATTGTCTCCCATCATCTCCTGCCTAATTGAAGACAATATAACGAGACAATGGGGTCCCGCTCATCATTCTGCATCAATGGCATGCTCTTTGGATCGTGCCAGTCTGTTAAAAGTGGGGGTGGCAGCGGGGGGAGTGGTGTGTGTCTGTATGGATACTTGAACGTGTTCGAGCTTGCTTAATTTGGACCAAGAAGACGGACAATTAAAGCACAGCTCCCGTGGGGGCTGTTCATATTGGTCGGCTTCTCCACTTCATGGCCCGCCCGCTCTTGTAAACGCTCCTGGATGTGTCTGGGTCATGCGTTTGAGGGCAGACTGGGTTTGTAAGCGGTAAGGGGATTGGGCGGGGGTCTGCCGCTGGAGGGGTCGTCTCAGATGATTAGAACTGCCAAGTGGAGAGAGTTCCCCAGTGGCTGGCCTCCTTCACCTCCCTAATGTGCTCTGAATAAGTCCCCCTCCGCTGTGCGTTTGTTGTGAGGTTCGGTGGGAGGTGGGTGGTTGAGGGGATTATGTCTGGCCATGGTTTAGGAGTGTTTGTCATCTGCCCCCTCGAGGCCCGCACCGGCTCCTTTGTCTGCGCGTCAGGCGTCGGTGCAATGTCAAATCACAATGTGCCTACGCAATCAGGACATCTCGGGTGAGGAACTGACACAAGTTTTCACGTCTGGAGTTTTATTTTGGAAGTTACTTATTTTTGGGGAGTATTAATACAGCCAGTTTACTCAAACTGCTGTTTTACAATTTGCATATTGTAGGTTTTTACTTACTCATACTACTTATCGAAACGTCCACCAAACACCAAACATCCACCAAACACATATTACAACTATTTAAAATAGCGGCCGCATCACATTTTTCAGTCCACTCAGCGGTCACACCTGCGACATGGTACTCCCTCAGTATTACTAGGTGGATGCACATTTTATCTGCAAGCGAAAGGCTGGTTTTGTTATGAGCCACTCGAAAAACAAGAGCGCTGCCTCTGCGCACTGACGCTCAGCACTCACGCAGAGAGAAATCAATCACCAAAGAGGAAGCAATGCTCATTTCTCGACAGAAGTATCAATAAACCAGAATGCTGTGCTGCCACAGCTTCCATCTTCACTAATCTACGACTGCTAGCATGAGAAATCCATCAAACTCTCTAACATCTTTTTTTTTTCTGATTTGAACAATGAGGGGTTATGGCATTGTTTGTTCTCCGGTCTCATGGCGTTATCACTAATGTACTCGTCGCTGCATGTTAGGGCGCTGTTAGAAAACATCTGGAATCATTTTGGGATAGGAAATTTACAATTCCTGTAACATTTTATAGCTAAATAATGCCTGAATTTCATTAAACAAGACCTCATGTGTGGAGTTTGCCTCAAATCCAAGGTTGATAGTTGCTTTATACAAACCTATAGTGTCCTGTTCATGGTGCCTGCATAGTGTGTCATTTAGTTTAATGGTCTCAAAGGTGTTTCTGTGCTTTGACACAGTGCGTCGCTGTTTGAATCGCAGAAGAAAGATTCATTCATCCCCACACAATGACAAACAACAAGGATGCTGAGCCCAGGCCAAATATCACAAGTTACACTGAAAACAACCAAAGAGTGTTGCTGCATACTGAACAGACAAAACCCAACCAATGACAGATAACACTTGTTGTGGGTGTTTAAGCGCTGTGGGAGAAATGGCCTCTGTGGCTTTGCATTCAAGTTACGTGGTCATTTTGGAGCATTAGGTAATAACACACATTCCTAGTGTGTGCCGGTAACAAAATGAACCCAAATCCATCTTCTCACTATTTCTGCACAACGAAGTCCACCATTTCAATTTTGATTACTCCTTTCGAAATCCAGTTTAATTTATTTATGGCATTTTTTTTTCTAGTTTGAAGGGCAAGCATGTTGGTATATTTCTGTAACAGCAAATTGTGGAGATTAAAAGGAACTTTCCGATGGTATAAAGTGTTATGAAACCATTTGTTTCTGTGATAGAATGTGCAGTTTTGGCCAAATAATTGAGGAAGTGGAAAGACACACGTTACATCCATACAGGGACAACACCATTTCTAGCTCAGCCACTTCTCTGAAAATGTTTGCACAAATTTAATAAAAACTTTCAAGTTTTGGTGTCCTGATTCATGCCTATGTACTTAGCCAGTTGCAGCACTAATTTATTTTAGTCCTCACACACTCATCAAGGGTGTTTTTTATTCTCACAGGCTTTTTAATTGACAAAATATTTCAAACAATGAAAATTATGAGCTGTTTACTTAATCGGCCTGGCTGGCTCGTTGAAGTTTTTTTTTTAGCCTCTAAGTATTCTCCACTTGTGTTGACTCTGCCTGAAGGTATATTAAAACCATTTTCAGAAACATTCTCGAATAAGCCCATGAGATGCTTTTTATAGCTGGGCTTTTAACGTAGCGCAGACACATCAATTGCTGTTTTGTGTGAAGGCGCAGGTAATTACCATTTTGTTTTCCTGTTGGATCTGACCAACACAAATGTGTTATTTGGTGCCTTGTTTTACACCGTATATGACAAAGAGTGGCTGAGCTACCGAAGCAGTTTGATTTTGTCAGATATCAAACACTTCCAAAATTAGTTGCGCCACATCCCACAGTCTTCAAAGTGAATTAAACTGCGCTTTGCACCAAAACACAGATTAAAAAAAACTCCAAAGTTTATCTTGTGTTTTTCAGACATGGAGGAGGTGGAAGGAGGTTGGGGTTAATGCACTGGCAAATATATCAGTATATGCAAATCACCTATCAAATGGAGTCTGGTGGTACAAGACAGCAAATCTGGTGCAGATAATCTCAGTGTGGGCAGGAACGCTTGAAGGTTTGCATCATTTCTGCCACATTCTCCCCAGCGGCATAGCCTCCTCATGCACACATAAGCACTAATGCTCGCAAGCTACCGTTTTTTTCCTAACAGCACAGCAGGAGTCCGTCTTCATCTGTCCCATTGATTGATGAAGCAGACACAGTGGGTTGTCCGAGAGGCAGGTCTAGATCAAGGCTGCGAGCTGCATCATCACACACACACATACCCACACTTTTTTACACTCCCTCTCATGTTCTTTGCGTGTCTGTTCCAGCTGACCCTGTAGACACAAGAACACACGTGTACACACACTTATTGAGAGACACAACACACACGCTGACACTCATCATAGCTTATAAATGCATCATATCACACGTACACACACACACACACACACACACACACAAACACTTGGAATGAATTAGCCTGGTTTGGCTGCACAGGCGTCTAAGCTGAACAGACGTTTTATGAACTTAATGTTTGTAGATTAGTCGGGGTTAATGATCCGATTGCTTTGGAGCTGCCACAGCGTTGTGTGTCTGTGTGTGTTTGGATAAGGGGAAAAGCCACAGCTCTGCCGAGATGTCTCCCTCACTTTTAAATGAGACATGCCCCAGGCACCATTACATGAGTAGTATTTATGCTATTAGGGAACTGGGTTTGCTGCACTAGAAGTGGAACCAGAATCAAATGGCTAAAATGATGTCTTGAGTAAGCTCAGTGGTCAAGGTCCAGTATTTTCTTTTTATAAATGAGAAATTACAAGTCGTGTACTTGAAGGTTACTTTTTGCAAGTCTCCTATTTGGATGTCAAGGGCATTATTTCGAACCAAATAAATGTAAAAGCTCTTTTTTTCAGTGTTTGTTCTTTCAGAGTTTTATTTTCCGTCTTCTCCATCTTTACTTTGGTGTTTAAAATTAGCTTCAAAGTGTAAACCAGAAATAGTCCTTTGCAAACGACTTTCTTCAGCTGGAGTCGGTGGGTTCAGTGAGGGTGTTGTCCCACCAAATCCACCTCCCTCCACCCTGCAAACATGTTGTGAGAAGCCCCTCTCATGTACTGCTGAATGGACAGAAACGTAGAGGAATGAAGGAGACAGAATGACTGGAAAAAAATTAGTATAGGACCCTTACTCTATTTTTTTTCCCCAAAACGACCCTCCATCCACCCCTCCTCCTACACATTTTTCTCCTCTCCCTCCTTCTTTCCCTCCCTTCCTCTCCTCCGGCGTTCCTGTCGAGGCATGCCTCTGTCCCCGCCAACCAGCATCGTCCAGGGCAGGGCGAGGGGGCAAGAAGAGGGGGGTGGGGGCAAACAAAGGATCACTGTTGCTGTCTCGCTGGGGTTTTCGGGGAGTTGTTGACTGGATGTGTTGTGGGTGGAGGGGTACAGACGGAGCGAGAGTGTGACCAAGGAGGTTTATCACTAAGAATGGAGATTAAAATGAATGGGAGGGGAGCAGCGGTGTCTCTTCTGTTCACAGTAATAAAGAAGACAAGCAGTGCCATTTTGTTCACTACACACACACACACACACACAGTTTGCACTTAGTTTGAGTGAGTGGGAGAGACAGGGGAGGGATGGGGATGGCTCATTGTTTCTCAGCCATTGTGCGATGTTTGCGTAACCCGCGTGTTTTTATCTGTGCAGCTGTACGCTACAAACGAGATGGGCGAAGAGCGCGTCTGTGTGTATGAAGGCGGCTGTCACAGCTGTTAACAATTTCATCACTGTAAGACGCACACACACACATGAGAAGCAGAATGTCTACAATTAGATCACAGAATAGTGCAATTACACGCAAACGAGAATTGCACGATGGCAAAACCATGAGGTATGCGAACTGTTAATGGCAATAACGGGAGCATAACGGTCCTGGTCGTTCGGTGGCCATCAGCGCCCCCTGACTCCAACTTCAACTTTCTTGTTGGAACCTTTCAGCACCGGTTGTCGCGTAGGTCAGGTGTGTTTTTAAAATGGTTGCTCAGTCTTTTAGATGAGAAGCCTAAAATATCAACACATGTTTCTGTGCCTTTTTTGTTTGGACGTTCTTTCTCTGGTTCGAGTACAGAAATGGTTTACCAGATGTCACTCAAGGCCCAACTCTTTTAATGAAGTGTTACTTCACGTTTATGTCGGGTGTCTCAGTTCCACTCAAACTCACTCTTAATGGCTCCATTCTCCCTTTCTGTTCTTTTTCCGTTTCAGGTCATGAAATCTGGCTGAGCGTTAAACTTCACCACAGAGGGAAGGAAGGGAAGTAACATGGAAAGAAGAAGTGTGATGAAAGAGAGGTACGGCAGCGTGGTTTGCCCTGAGGTTACACGTCTTGTGTTGTGTCTGTCTGTCTTTAGTGTGCTTTCCACCTTGTCGTTTAAGTCGGAATGCACTTGGTGTTTGCATACATGCATGCATGTATTTGTTTTTTTTATTATGTGTGTGAGTGTGTTTGTGTTTGTTTTTCTTTGTGTGTTTGTCGCTGGCCTCGAGCCAAAGCCGGCAGGTGAGGAACAACAATCCTAACTGAGTCACCTACTGCACGCCCAACTTCTTAATTTTCATTATCTCGCCATCTTTTTCCTCTGTGCTCCACTCGCATTCACTTTCATCTACTCAAGAGTCTGTCTACGCGCCAGCAATTGTCATTCACTTATATGGTTAGGTAATGGCTTGTTTTCTAATCATAATTGTGGCCAACACCATTCTTTAACAACACAGCTACAGAAGAGCAGTCTACATCAACACGTCTGTGCATGGTTTGATGTTAAATCTTTTAATTTTGAATTTATCAGGAGTTTTGTTTTGATCATCATGGATTAATATTTAAATCATGTTGCCACGAGGAACCATTAAACCAAACCAAAGAAAGAAAAATTTTCTTCACAAATAGTAGTCCAACATGATAATATCACCACTAGTGATCATATTGAACCCATACCCTACTATATCTCAATACATGCAAACTCGGTGTGTGTTACCACAGGGGTATGGTGAAGCTCCTGTTCAGTGTTGGGACACACAGAATCCTTTTCACGGTGAGAGAATTAGATATTCTCTCTCCAGCATCTGGTAAAAGTTCAACATTTGAGGGATGCAGGAAGTCACAAGCAAAACATTACCTTGGAGAGGAGCGTTGCTAAAAGACAAAACACAGAAATGAAAGTGGGTAAAGAACATCTGAACTTTGTCTGAACTTTGATCAGTTTGCCAAACTGCACAGTGCCAGGGAGAGAAAATGCTGTTTTGCTCAGGTCTTGTCGTTCGCCCTTCTGATGACGCTTTCCTCAACCTCAGCCTTCCACCAAGTGGTTATAATTGCAATGGTGTAATTCTTGTGTGTGTCAAAATGCATCGAGCCCGTAGACTGAATCTTGTGCACCTCATGCAGATTATTATCATTCCTACATTTATCCCCGATCATTCTCTAAACTAAAGGCCCTTAATACTGTATAATTATTGTTATAATATCATTATAGTTTTCATGTAAGCTCTATAAATGAACATGTGTCAACGTTTAATTAATTTTTTTGGTTGAAAGGGAACTCATATTTTAAAATACTGTCATAGTGATAAAGCGTGTAGGACTAAATCTTTACAGCCCTCATTTAGAAACACTGGCTAATAGGAAAATGAACCTGTAGATCTTCTGTTACTCAACAGTGCTGTTACTCAGTACTCTTACCCAAGGTTGGACTTACTCCCTTGTCGGTGCAAACGTCCTTTCCCATCACTCTCATTGATTGCCCTGTACAAAAGTCACTTCAGATTTTTCAGTTTAGCTGTATAATAATGGGTATAGATCTGTTTAACTTTGTGCTAAGTGCACCACTGTGCCGCCCAATATGAGACATATCTTCATCAAAAATCTTACTCTTTTGTTAATTTAGAAATGAACACTTATACAGTTCATTATTGAAAACATGTTTTTTTGGGGGGTTTTTTTTAGCAACATTTTACAAAAAGGGTACATTAATTGATATTAGTTAACATAGTAATGGCTTTAACTAACAGCTAGATAATAAAATGTATTGCGATGCTCAGATGGTGTTCTTGTGCCACAGTGACTACACACGGTAACATTTTTTAAACGTTCCCAGATTATTCCATTTATCTGAGGAGCCAACGGAGTTTCTCTGTTAGCATGAGCAGCCATCGTGCTTGATCATACACAGGTCGCACCACTATTAAGCCTGCTGCTAACTGCTTTCGTATGATTTGCAAGAGGATGTCAATGTGCTTTAGTTAAAGTGACTGTGATCCACAGTTCACACCTGCTCTGAACCGTGTGAAGTGATCTGTACGGCTCATGGATGGATTATGTTTGGTTACAGCCCTGCTTTCCTGCGTCCAGCTCTCTGAATAATACAAACTGTATCTCCCGATTACTTTGCAGAAAACACACCTGATTCAATCCAGCTTATTTTAGTGCAGCTCATATCAACCCAGTCCACTCAAATTTAGTCCACTTCTTTATTCTTTTACACTCTCTCTTTCTCACTAATTTTCAATCTGCTAATCTTGTCACATTCTCAACTCGCCTCAATTCTGTCTCTCCCAAGCGACCGCAGATTTTCAGCTGCCCTCACTTTCCCCTTTCATCTGTCGTTGCACATTCAACTAGCCCTTATCAGTATTTACATCCCTCGCTGCCTTTCGTTCTTCCATCTGTGCACAATTTTAGCTTCCCAGAGAGGGTGTCCGCACTGCTGTCGCATGGCCCAATCTTTCTACAGTCCCCCACCACCAAAAGAGAGCATTTCACCATTTGGACCAACTGGATGGTGATGACAGAGATAAGGCGGATTGTAGCCCGACATTTCAAAAGAAGGGGGACTATCCTCCAAGGAACTGTCCAGTGCCAATAATAATGTGTTTCATTTATTGGAAATTCCTACATTTCAAATCCCTGTCCAAACCCCATTCAGACAATACAAAGATGTTTTTCAAAGGAAGTGATTTTGAACTACTTAGAGGAAGAAGCGCCTTCTCCTCCTCCTTTCATCATTGTTTAGATGAAAGCGCTACATATCAACAAACTGGGACTGGTGGGGGTCACCAGTCATACAACCAGCTCACAACTCCATTGTCTTCGGAGCCGCTCGAATGATGCAAGCGCAGTCAAGGGAAGAAAGAAAGGAAAAAGGTGGAGGATGTTGTAAGCAAGTATCCAGACATGCCACTGCACTTTCTTCAGCCCTCTTTTTCCTCTCAAGTGTGTCTGTCCCCTGCTTGGTTGGAAGAGGGTCTTTCAGGAGCAGCCGTGTCTGTCTAAGCTGGCTTTAAAAGCTGCAGGACTCAAGATGGTTCTCTTTTGGTGTCCATGTGTGCATGCAGAGGCAGAGTTGCAGAAGACACAGTGTGTCAAACCGTTTCATATTTCAGAACACACATATTGGAAAGTGACAGGCAAATGAGTCACTCTGTCAAGCCGTATCTATTCACTGCAGGACTCTGGGACAGAGTGAGTAATTGTCCGTGTTACGCTCATGCAAAATAATTGGCAAATGATGGACAGTGGGGAACAATATGGTGGTGGTGGTTGTGATGGGGGGCATACTACTCAGTTTGGTTAACTGGTATTAAAAGCCTGATAGACAAGTGTCAAAAACGGTAGTACTTGTGTCTGCACAAAGCAATGCATAGAACAACAGAGTGCGTCTCTTTCAAAGCGATTTTCTCCCCCTCAGCAAAGACACCCATCAACCACCAAAGGATTAAAGATTAGAGCGAGAGCTTTTATTGAGTTTGAAGCCATAGCAGTTTCAAAGTAGATGGATGGATAAAAGATTGATGGGCTTGAGGGGGCAGAGTTAGAAAAAAAAAGAAGGAAATAAAACAGGAATAAGGTGGTGGGCACATGAGATTTGAATAAGAAATCAACAGAAGTCGAGTGGATTGTTGGTGGAGAAGATTTCAAAGTGAGCATGAGAGAGAACTGAAAAGGGGAGAGATAGCACAGAACTAGAGAATAAAGAACTGGGGGGGGGGGGGGGGCCAAGGGGAGGCCATAAAATACTGCGCTTCCTGGCCTCTGTCTAATTGTTGCAAGGGATGGGACGTTGCTTTGCCAGCGACACGGAAACATGGAGACGGGGACTCAGTGAAGGCCCGCATTTTAATATTTTTTCGTAACTTTTGCTTGAGATTGAAGTTGAGAGACAAAAATAAATGTAAAGAGAGACAGCAAGGTATGGGGGAAAATCTGGTGCTTTAATGATCTAAGAATTATTTTGCCAGAAAACAAAGGTGAAAGAAATCTACTGGGGAGTGTGACAAAAGATCCAAAAGACGGAGAGCCAAAAGTAATGATAAAAATGTGCTTTATATTGTTCCGAACATTAATTAAAGGCTGAGAAGGAATGCACTAAAATAAAGAAGCAGAGAGAAAGCGGATTTTATTGACTTGGCGAGAAACAACCATAGAAATGGCTACGCTTCCCAAAGGAGCCATACGCTCAACTCTGCAAATGTAATGCAACGTTTGCCATCATTGGAAATGAAAACATTTTCTTTTCATAAACTGCTTAGTCTAGGGACACTGGCCCAAGCGTTGACCCTCAAATAAGTACCTCACAGGGCTTTCAGAGGGAGGCAGAAGAGTTTTCTTTTCAGTGTAAAATGGCGGAGAAAAAGGTACACATTCAGGAGTTCATTTCCTACAATCTGCAGGTGCACATTAATGGATGAGCCATTAATGTCTGTATTTTTGGTGAAAGGTTTATATGAATCAACGATAGCAGATGAAAAAGCCCCTGCCAAAACTGAAGCATTTGACTACATCCAGGTGTTTTTAGATGTCCGGAGATATTATAGATGTGTCCGTGGAAAGAAATGGAGACTTGAATGTCAAGTCCATTTCATTTATATCCTATTACGAATATCGTGTAGAGTAGACCAAAACAATTATTTGTGCTGTATTTTTGCAAAAGGGTCATAATAACAATTAATGCAAATCGTTCTGATAAATGGTATCGTTCTGCACCCTTGTGCCCCCACATACTGTGGTTTTTCCTCTCCGTCACGCCACTCATACACTGTATATTCAAAATAAATGCTAATTTCAGGCATTGTGATTTTGTTTTGCCCTCTGTAAATTCCATTGTTAATTTTAATCTTTTGTCACTGACTTATGCCGAGTTGGTGACTAACTTTTGCGTACCTTGATGTTGGGAGTGCAAGAGTGTATTGTGTCTCGACTTGCCACGCTACGGGAGCTGTATAACAGTCGCCTGTTTTGTGCTGGGTTTTTATCAGTGGGTGCGAGAATGAAAAGGAGTCAAAGGCAGCCCCGTAAGCTTTCCATAATGCGTCCCGCGAGGAGACAAAGGCCTGCATTCACTGCTGGGTGTCGATAAGACCTATCATTAGTCTGCCATTGGAGGTATTACCAACACACACACATACACAAAAACACTTACATACACACCAGAGTGCAGAAGGGTACTTATTCCTGTGCCCATTCTCTCTATTTTTTTCCACATACACACACATACATATTTGTATGCAGCATGCCAGAGGAGTGCAAGAGGCAGCCAGGCTCGACTTGAATCGAATAAAGGCAAAGGAGTGGACCCCCTGCTGCTTTCCCATCACACCAGAATTCACTTAGCTGCACACAGCTGGGGCGTCCGCGCGCAGCTATACCCCCTCTATGTATGCTAAGCTAGCAATAAAAAACTCCCAGGACCTTAAAATTCATCCACCTTTAATCTCTCTGTGATGAAGAATATGTAGGTTCAGTTAACAGTGGTGTATTTCCAAAAAAAACTGCCATATATATATATATATACATCGTCTAGATGAATT
>KV751319.1:6838274-6857760 GCA_001698575.1 Mola mola
TAATAGATGTAACCCAGGTGTATTTAATTCTCATGCACACTCATTTAAATGAATTGATATTGTTTTGGTAGTTGATATGAATTGCGGTTGCCAGATAAGAAAGGCAACACTTCTAACGGACTGAAATCTAATGAAATACAGAAGCTGCAGAGATACTATAGTGAGGCACTAGAGTGTAATAAAAACATAAACGCAAGAGCAAACCTTCAGATACTCAAATCAGAAAGAACCCTCCAAGCCCTCGTGGTTCCTCGCTCCAGGTTAACTGACGGCACCTCCTTCACAGCAGCCCTGTTACTAACCAGCTGTAATGACACACTCCATCAGTTTTGGCCCTGCCTGCGCGGCGCTAGCTCAGTTAGCAGCCGGCCGAGGTGCGGCACCAGAGTGTGTGTGTGTGTGTGTGTGTGTGTGATGGCTATTAAAGCAGTTGTGAATAAGAGAGGAGAGGAGTCTCACTGCTAATGGATGTGTCTATTGATGTTCCCATTTAGCAGCACGCTGTAAACGATAGGGCGATGATTGTGTTGAAGATGGAAGGAGGCGGCGGAGGAGTGGAGCGCGGTTCGGCCGGGCGACGATAATGACAAGGAAGGTTATTATTTGGCACCCCGCGGAGTCTCTCTGTGCTTTGTGTGTGTCGCCTGCTCCTGCCTCACGCGCTGCCTTTTGGCTATTATTCTCCTCGGTTTCCCCCCCCTCCCCTCAGTCGGGTCCTCACACGACATAATTTGTGGCTGCTGGATCACATTCACCTCTGTTCTTCTCTCCGTGGCGGTTCCCTTGATTTAAAACATACATTGTAAATGTTGTTTTTTTTTTGTGATGGGAGATTTAGAAGAAAAAAAAAAAAGCCGAAAAAGAAGTCAAAGGCGGCAAAATTCAGCAGAGGAGGCAAAATAATTTTGAGGCTAGCATGTTGCCCTTGAAATATTGATTTTCTCAGCAGCACACACATTTTTTTCCTAGCTGTGTGTGGCCTGTCAGTTCCAATGAGTGTGTGTGCGATGAATATGAAAGCAGTTGGCCTGCCTGCAGGTTTTGGCAGGAGGCCACCTCCAGCTGGACTCAGACCCCGGCTCGAGTGTGTCTCACGAGCGCCGTCGTACTCGTCAGCCTTCATCTGTCAGCGCCCTGACCACCTGAGGATGAAGTTTAAAAGAATATACAACATAATAGCCTGTTTGGCCCACAGTGCGTCCGCAGCCCCCTCAACACGGAGGAAGCATCCGGCTCTCTGCATCAGTGGAAAATCGAACCCCTTGTTCCGCTGAACTGAGATCCTTGAGTAACCTCTGCAGGGTGAAGTGCATTGAAATGAGATGGAAATGCACGTTTGAAACTGGTTGTGCTAGTTTCAGTAAATATTTGCAATTGTTGTGAAGTTTCAGGACGATTTTTTTTTTTTTTTTTTTTTTTTTTTCGCACAATCCTGCCGTTTCCACTCCCTCTACCAAAATTACTGTAATCATCTCCAGCCTTTCTGTCCATCCTCGTGTGTCTTCTTGCTGTCTTCTCTTTGTTTGCCAGACGATGAGTGGTAAAACTCAACTTGTGTTTCTCCCGAGTGTGTGTCTGTGAGTGAGTGTGTAATCTCAGGGCAGCTGATAAAGAGAGCGACGCCATTCCAGCTGTCACGACACACACACACACACACAGAGGTGGAGGCGTGTGAGCAGGTGAGCATTAAGTCAGGCAGCTAAACAGATCGAGTTGAGGTATGATATCTGCAGACAGGCAGACTGAGGAGGCCGGTCTGTACCTGCAGGCAGAGAGCAACCGCTCACAGCACCCTCGGCAGGAATTTCCTCCCCCTCCTGAGAGTCCGGAGGGAGGGGTCATTGAAGCAGAGGCAGACAAATAAAAACAAGGTTTCCACTCAGGTGTTTTTCAGGCTAACTCGGCGGTAAAGCCTTATTAACCTCTTATTACCTTACCTTTGAATATTATTAAAGACAAAGTCTTTTGACATGAAGTAGATATTTTTGGTGGTGGTAAAACAAAAATATAAGCACAAGCATACTTAAAATATGATATTTATTTCTAAAATAAATGCAGTAGAGGCTACTAATAATAATTTGGAGGATCTCATGAAAAGATTTCGAAAAAACTTAAATTTGTGCCCACAAGATTTAAGTGTTTTTTAAGACGTAAATATTAAAAAAATTACTCATTTTAATCTTGAAACAATTTTTTGTTTCTTGATGCAGCGTTAATAATTCTAGTATTTACATTTGCTTTTTGCTTTATCCCTGCATTTGCGGTGTTCTCTGGCAATTTTTATTTTTTTTTTTTATTTTACCGTGGTTTTCATATTTAATCTATTTCATGATTTTGATCCACGTTTTGCGTCCAAGGAAGGTTTTATTTTTGCATGCCCAAAGTTATCAGCCATGGTGACATTATAATGTCAAAGTACACCTAAGAGTACAGAAAGTGTCCAAAATAACTGTCTGGCTACATTTGTAGCTCAGTTTTCTCCCTGAAGCCCAGCCAATGACAGGATATCCTTTAAAAAAAAAAAAAAAAAAAAGGCACATTAACACGCCACCGTGATATCATGTAGAGGGAGGTCTTTTGTTATTTTGGGGCATGTCGATCATGTCCTGCATGATTTGTCTTTATGGAATTACTCGGGCGTTTTGACAGGATCTGCAGTCCTAATTATGAAACATGGGACAGTATCTGTTGCAAAAACTCGTTCTGCTAGTTTGACTCTGTTAACGCTTCTTAAAGCAGCTTTACCGGTTTTCGTTTTTCATCCGTTTTATGGCTTCCTTTTCACTCACAGTCCACTCGGCATGTGTGTCCTTTTATCTCTGGCATCCTGTGTCATAATTACAACAATTCCCCTTTGCCCATTACACTTGTGGTTCTGTGCTGAGCAGCTCCACTGAACCAATGTAGTTCCTGAAGAGAAGCTCAACAGTAGTTGTAACAATGGTGCGCTAGCACTTTATGTCACCTAAACAAAATTTCCAAATTGAATGTAAGTTGTTCCATTGTTCCATCTTTTTCAAGTAACACCTTAATATTCGTCCAGAAAAAAAGCCCTGGAGAACTCTCCTCACACGAACACCCACATCCACTTATCTAAAAATGATTCAGTGGTTAAATGTCAGAGCTGTCGGTGCCATTAAGGCCAGCATGTTTGAGGGAAGGACAGCCTTGCCTCTCTTCTCCCCCCTGTCTCTTCTTATTCCTCTCACTCTCCCCCTTCTCCTTCCTCTCTCCCCTTAGCTCCCTCATCATCCGCTCCCACCCCCACCGAGCCCAGGCTGGTTTGAGGGCTGATGTGCAAACCTTGTCATTCGGATTAGGGCCACGTTGTCAGCTCAGGGCCCTTCTCTCTCTCCAGCCGCGCGCCCGGGATCTTTCTTCCCACTGTCAGCCTCGTCCCGTGGCCAGAAAAGACCTTATAAAGCAACATTCCTCCGCATCCACTTTTGACAATTCCAACACTGTCACTCAAACCGTTCGGGAGAGCGTTGAAGGGCCGAGTTAGCGGTGTCCCTCGCAGCAAGGACTGTGCTTTTGGGTCCCAGCTTGGGTGACGTGTCAGCAGCTAGCTCGCAAACTGACAGGGATTTTGAGATTTTTTTTTGCTCACAGCTTACAAGCTTTTCAGAGGTTTGACGGAGATGCTCTGGAAATTGCAAAGTAGAGAAAAGAGGCACAATCATTTCATAGAAATAGTCCTTGTGTTTTCATATCAGTAAAGGTTATCAGTCGCAGTGTTATGTTTAACTGTGTGTGTGTGAGTGCAGGCATGAGATATTTTCACCACATCCTTAGTCACTTCTTATCCCACCCTGTGAAAAAGTTCCAGTACTATATTTATTATCTAACCACATTTTGACTCACCACCACAGTTTTATTCTCATGCAGTATCTAATTGCAACAGCTACTCTGGCATCTGATCACTCAGCTTCTGACAAAATACTGCGCTTTTTTTTTCCTTATGCCGACAATGATTCAGCGGTGTGTAATAACCCTTTCAACATGGCAGACAGTTCTTTTACTGGCATGAAGGACAGAAAAAAAAGACAACACCTCAGTCTTTAGCCACTTCATAGTGAAAAATGAGACGGAATTGATCGTAATGGTTTCGTACACCCTGTCTTCCTCCACCTCCACCTTGCATGAAGCCCTTGAGAATCGCTAGTTCTCCAGTGGCTGTGCCACTGTAGTTCAGTGCAGCACATGAGAACTGGCTGCAGCCTCCACCCAGGTGCTGTGTTCAGTAAAACCAACTATGAGTCAGGAGTTTCGAGATGACTTTCTTCTACTAACTGCTCCTTGCATTGAAATTGAGTGAGCTCCCACAACCTGACAGTGTCTTCGCTGTCAGAATGAACATGCATCCTACAAGGTAATGCAGCAATCCATGCTGCTGCCGGGACGGGAGAAGAGGTAGAGCAAAATCAGTTCTGCTTCTTCTTCTGGTGGAGGAAAACACAGGGGGTTTAGGTTCTTTGTAATAAATTGTTGTATATCTCTGCAGGTTTGTTTTGCATGTTAATCTTTTCCTCAGGTACTGAACATGAATGGAACTACATGCGAAGAGAGCACAACTGAATATTCATCATGTATGCATGTGTATATGCTGTATATTTAGACATGGGCCGTTATTTGGTAAAGATGGTAAAGATAGCATCATCAAAAAACACTCATGACTTACCACATAGTGCGAGAGGTTTCGAGGCTTCGCCCACTGAGAGGACTTGCTCTCTTTGCATATCTAAGCAGGCTGTCATCCCTGGTCACCATCAGGTCTGTGTTCGCCCCAGTGAACATTCAACGCTGTCGGTGAGTTTCTCTAAATTGAAAAAACCATCGACCGTTGATTGTACCCTGTGGCCAGCATTTATCTCTCAGAGAGCTGCAGACGGGCATGGTCGGTGACTCCTTAGACAGTCACATGAAGAGTTTGTAGCGATTCTCCGCCAGAAACAAAACAAAAACGCTTCCATCTTCCGAACCACAACAAAGGTCACAATCAACATTCATTGCTGTCGGTGGGTTTAACTGTGTGGAAGAGCTCACTGAACGATGAATGCAACTGTGTCCCAGATTTCTTCAGAACGTCAAAAGGGATAGTGCTCTGTTATGCTGATGATGGCATTATTTATTTCTCCGCCCGTGGCCCCCACCAACAGCAGGCGCATGCAGGCAGCGCGAGTTGACGGGCAGCTCAGATTGCAGGTGGGGTGGAGGAGTCTCAGTCTGGCTTTAGCAGCAGAGGAAGGGGAAATAAAAGATGCCAGTGATAATCAGAGAGTGACCTTTGAAGAAATGTATGCAGAGAATATATGGCGTGCTGGTCTGTTAAATGATTTAGTGAGTAGATGAAACATAAACAGCAAGAAAATGTTGAACATCAGCAGACGCATTCCAACATGGTAAGTGACCTTTTGGGATAAAATAAAATGATTCAGTCAGTCATAATAGTTATGTTGTTAAAATTAATTCTTCAAGATAAAACCATCTAATGCTACAGTATAAATGTTTTAGAATCTGTTCCTGTTTAAATATTAAAATCAATTTGGTGGAAAAATTCTTCCAGCTTTCAACTGGTAAGTCGAATAAATTATGTACTTTTCTCCGAAGAACCTTAAAAGAATCATCAAGCTGTAAAATTAAGTGTTTATTTTTTTATAATAATGCATGCTATTTCATGTTGTATTTCATCAAATTGTCACCTGCACATTTCTCAGTTTGTTCCTCTCGTCAATAATAAATGAAAATATTGATAAAAGTTTTCTCCTTTTTTATCCTTTAATATATTTTAATATACAGGAAAATGCAAACTGCAGTGAAAAGGGTCCTATACATTTTTGGCAACAATATTATATAAAAACTTAATTTAAATGATTTTTGATTTGCCAAAATACTTGCATACAGAAAATAACGAGGTAGTTATCTCAGATTTGCACACAGAACCCCAACAACCTGTCTGAACAGCACAGTTAGAGTGAAAGAGTACAAGTATTCAGATTTTTAAGGACTCAACAAAAGGGAAAACTAATCATTGTTTTTTTTCAACCATTAATCTCACTTCTTCATTTTCAAGCCAACCCAACATATATCACACTGTAATATTCATCATTTTAGGTCAAATGAGGTTTCGATCATACTTTGAACTTCAACTCATTTGTCTTTTTTTCAGTATAAATGCTCACAGTGACAGGGTTCAGTTTGTCATGTTTAATTGTTTCTGTAAATGATGAACCTGTGCTGATAAACTACAGAATAAATACTGTCTGTTGGAAGAGTTATATGCTTGTCTCTGGATGCTTTTGTCCCATTTAGTTGCATCTGCAGAGCATTTAAATTTAAAACATCAGAACCCTGAACCATTAATGAACGCAGTACTGGTGCAACTGGAGCAACCCTCACTTTGTGGTAATTTAATTTTATAATTCAAACCATTTTCAAATATACAGCACTGACGTTTACGTAATTTCGAGTAACTTAATGTCTCAGCATGAAGTTTCTGTTAAAACCACACTTGCTTTGTAAGAACATGGCTAACCAACAGCAAGAAGCTGAAACTGAATGAGTCACAAGTTATTGAAGACAACTGTTCCCAGATTAGACGTCATCACTTCAACAAGAAAATAAAGTCATGCTTACCAAGAAAAAAAGTTTACATTATTCGCAATAATACCAAATGCTATTTCTAATAATGAATCACTGACAGATTAGTCACTGCATGAGGAGATTAGCAAAAATAATGACTTTCTTTGTCCACTAGAGGGACACCAAAGAATAAGACGAACTAAAAATTCACCCACAGCTCAGTTTTGTAGTTTGTATTTTAATACATTTACATCAATGTAAAACAAGAGGTGAAGACATTGCAGAAGTGAGCAGTGAAGGGAATGATCATGAAAAAAAGGCAAATTCATTCCATATATGCAGAACTTATTACATATACTGTTACACAAGCCTGATCAAAAACATAACATCACAATGATGGGGATTTATTTTAAAAACAACAAAAACCAAAAACATAGTCAAGAAATGATCATATGATGGGTTTTTATTTACAATGATTATTGTTATTGATGGCTATAGATCAGTTGTTTTAAATCCCCCAGTTGAAGAAAAATCTTCAAGTGGAATTTCTTTGACATAAAGAGATCTCGATAAAAGCTGACTGATTTTATTATCTAAAAATTTGTAGTAGAAATGACAACAAGTGTAACCCAATTATGAGCACAAAAACGGATTCTAAGTCCTGATGTATTATGTATTACATACCTTTTTTAACATAAATAAAAATATCAAAACAAATGAACATGGAAAACCTACCATGTAAATGTACAGAAATGTAATACGTTTTGCAAAGTAAAGGACTCAAATTGGCCTCAGGTGTGTGTGCTCAACCTCGACCAACAGCTCATATTGCAACTTTAGATTTCTAAAAATGTAAAGACTCGATTGTTTTTTTTTTTTTACTCCATGAAGGCTTTCATAATGAGCACCAGCGGAAAAAAAATCTTAAACACTAGCATTTAACACTACAAAAATGATGTTATTAACGTATAAGTCTTAATATTTTAATACCACTCTCCTTGCTACTTTGTGATTTTTTTTTCCAAGACATTATAATATACTGTGCAATGTGACACCAGCTAATTCTATCATGCTGTTCTGCATTTGAAATTAGCTGTGGATCAATTTGTAAAAGTCATTAGTACTACAGCAGTGATGAAGAAAACTCCTACTGAGAAGAAAATAACTTTGTCAGGCGTATTTATCGGGACTTCTCTCAGATACGCTGCCTCATAGCTTTAATTTCCACATTATCTCCATTCACCAAATTTTTGTCTTCATTTATATGCCTGTCACGACAATTTTTGACTTATTCATATCTTTGTGACTTATATCCATAAATGAAAATGACCCAACATAGTGGTAAAAACTGGACGTTTTTTATATAAATATATTACAATTACAATTTATAAGCAATATTAAAAATGTAAAGTTTGTTGCTCTTTGAAAGGGTGATTATGATTATATCAGTAGCACAATATGCTGTTAGCATGACAGTATCATTAATGCCAATTACTTCTGATGCAATGAAAGTACTTATCATCACAGCCGTGAATCTATTTCTACACTCCCTTTATTGTCGGAATCATAATTCATCATATTTTTGCTACATCTGGGCAGCTGATTTAAATCAATGTAATGAGCTAATGCATGTCCAATACAAAGACAGCACACATTAAAAAAAAAAAAAATGAATGCAATACAATGATGCAGCAGCTTTGTTTGTTAAACGCAATTCATCAATCTTGAAACAGACAATACCCAAACAAGCATGATGATCTCAACTGACAAGTTCTTAGGAAGTAAATAATTAATGGAGGATGTGACATGTTTAACAAAATATATATATTGCTGAGGATTGCTATTATCCAGGTATGAGCTCTGGGAATCTTGACATTGAAAAAAGGGTAGGAGGAGGAACTTTGAACCCTGAAAAGTGGTATTTGCCCCCTTTGCACTCGTATTGTGCTGCAGTTCATACGCCCCTCCAGTGAGGGTCACTACTGCCTGATGTCTAATGGTCTGAGCTGCCGCTCACCCTCAGCCAGGAAGATCTGCATGGCCCGGTAGAGCAGGTGGACGCCCAGCTCCCTCTTCTTCCTCACTGGCCAGTTGGACACCACTCCATAAAAATCTCCTCGCTTCTGATTTGTGAGCATCTTCAAACCTGGTAAAATTCAGTACATTAATATATAGCTTTAAACTTGCATCATTTATGATAACTACAATGAACAAACCTTGCTCCTTTCACAGTTAAGTTATGTAAGTTTTGTAATTATGTGTAATGAAAGAAAATTTGGGTAGTGACCTTATTTTGCTGCCTCTATAATTTCCCAATGTTGCGACTGACAAACCACATCTCTCCTTCATTTTCTTCATCTAACAACTTCAATATATAACAGTGTTAAGTGTGCTGCTAGTCTGTTATTGTCAGCAGTCATAAACTACTTCCATTTCAGTTACATTATATATTTTATAGGTAACCATTAGTATTTTCAGAAAAAGGACTTGTCAGGGTGGTTAAAAACTCAAATGGATCGCTATTTACCACTAAACAGAGTCTCACCCCTCAAAATACTCACCGACTGCCTCCACCATACAAGCCTCTCTCGTGTAAGCCTCCACAGGAATGACATTTTGGAAGCAATGAAGAGAGATGACACCCTGTTCGGCTTTCCACACCTGAAGAATTTGCTGCACTTTAGGGCACAATTTCTGTCACACAAAGAAAGGGACAGTGTTATAATATATGATCTCATCTATTTAAAGTTAAATTGACTGATCAGTCCGTGCTACCTTACCTTGGACATTTTGTCTCCTCTATAGTACTCTAAGGCCTCGTACAGGTGGCTGTAGGGGCGGGAGCGTTTCCCTTTGCCCACATATAATATAGCTCGAATAAATGTCTGAAAACACTCCTGTGGGGTCATGGTGCGACTGCGGAATGGTAGGTTTTTCGTCACTCTGGCAAGACAACCAAAGATCCATTTAATCACATGCTGAGGGTGGAAAGCAGGTCATCTGTACTACACGGGTGTGTGCACATAGAGTCGATGAGGAGGTGAGCTGGTCCAAATTAAAAACTGCTCAATGTTGAAGACAATCATCACTGTTTTACAGATTGTTTATCTGTGCCCACTAATGTATGAGCTCAGTCAATAAACTTGTTTCGTACCAGAATATTCGTCTAAACTAAAGATGTGTGACAACAGCTACTTTGCACGCAGGCAGCATGGCCTCTTGTCCTTATTGCAAGCCGTGGCTCACAGAAATGACTTGATTTTTGTAATTGTCAAAATAAAGACATTCTGGTTACATGCGGTAGGTGTTTGTGATGTCTCATCATTTTCACATCAAAAGACTACAACATTGCTCTGAAGAAAGCAGAAGAAAAACAACTCAGCGTGACAAACAAAAGACCTTGGGTCCAGCAGCAGGTAGTTGAAGCTGGACTTGATGATGCCTTCCCTCCACTTTCTGTTTTGATCTGGATGGTCAAACTGCTGGCACAAAGCCTGCTCCTCAGCCTGGCAATCAGGCAACTCGAAGGTGCACAGGACTCGACACAATTCTGGACTGTAACCTAAATCTACAGAAATTAGGTGGGAGAACACATGAAAATTACTTATGATACGTGTATTAATATGCCCAAATCATTCAGTGGTAAGAATCTAATCCATGCATAAACTGCTTGAATCACTCAAAAAATGAGCGAGTGGCAGATTTCAGTACAAATAATGAGTTTAATCTTCTGATTTCATGCATCTTTTCAGGTCACAGACGTTCAACAACTTCAGGAGGACAAACTTTTAAAATAGTAATTAACTTTTTCAAAGGGTCCCCCTGTCATCTCAAAGCTGGGGGTGTGATAATACAACAATCATGAAAATCGCATCGCGATGACTCAATGAAATCAGTGTATTTGAAAATGTGCATCATGACACTCTAATAACATTAATTATCATTCCAATATATTACCATTAGATATGCAAAAAAAGTAATTAGTAAAATTTTCGGTATATTAATATATCGTGATACATATAGAATTGTGCCTTGTGTATTGTGATTTGTGTCACATCGTGAATATAGTGTCTTGTCAACCCATTATCCAAAACTGCTAATAACCCAAACTAGAACTGGGAATACAGAGCACAAACGTCACCTGTTTGTGACTGGTCAGACTGCTTCTGGTGATTTGGTGATGGCAAGTGTGACTCCTGCAGCAGGCAGCGCAGCCTTCGCATGTACGTGGGCCTGGTGCGGCTGCTGATGGGGCCAGGGCTCTCCCCCAGCTCAACTAGCCTCAGTCTCAGCTCCCTGTCAGTCATCCCTTTGGTTTCTGACAATAAACTGTCATCAGTCTCCTTTTTCTGCACCAGTGGGGGCTTCTGGTTCTCTTTTCCTCTGTTCTTCATCAGGTCAGTCTGCAAGGATCTCCAGTCATAAAGGATTGTCTCCTCGCTGCTACTGGTGCTCATGCTGGAGTTGAGAGAAGTGTTTGCCGTCGGTGGGACGTGGGTCTCAATGAGCTTGTGGCCCTGTTCCGTATCAGTGTAAAGGTAATCCACTGGTTCGTCCAGATCCAGAATGTGTGGACGCCCCCCTGGGGTGTAAGACAGATTAGCCAGATGCTGTGGCCGGTGGCAGCTCGACAGCCTACTCATGCTGTATCTGGGGGTGCAACCGGTGCCCGGGGTACAAGGAAAGTCAGAGTCTTCGCTGGATCCCTTTGGGGAAAAACAGCTGGAGCTGGATGAAGCTGACACAGAGTCCAACTGAGAGCTGCAGTCCTCTGAGATCCAGGCATCGTCCTTTCTTACACCGTCTATTTTGCCCTCGCCGCGGTCATCATTCACATTTCCCTTTGATGCTGCCTCATCTGTACTCACAAGATCATCAGTTAGAAAATCCCTCTCTTCCACGAGATTCTGGCTTTTCATGGCCATTATAACCTCAGCAAGGTTTCTTTCATAAGCACTTACTGAAGAGTCCTGGTTTTCCTCCACTATCACTGTGTCGGACAAAGTCTGGGATTCAGCAACAGAGTCAGTACTGCTCTTGGAGAGGATGATCGTGTCAGTTTGGCTATCGCTAATGCTCGAACTAGCTTTGAGGGTGCTGGCCTGCATGTCCTGGCAATCAGCAGACAAAGAGCCTCCTGTGCTACTCCCTGAATAAGATGGTGTACAACATGGCACACGTGGCGAACTGTATACGCTTTCAGTGCTGTGAGACCTGGGTGTCTGACGGCGTGTCCTAACTGGTGTGGGGAGGGTGTCTTCAAACAAAGAGGACTTAACGAGGAGGCTCTCCGGGGTTCTGCTCGTTGAGCAGCGACTCAACCTGGAGCGAGTCCTGCCTGTTACAAAAGGACTCGGCGTGAATGTAAGGTCAAAGTCGTCCTGTAATTCAGCTGCAACATGCACTTTCTGATCGACCCCAGCTTCACTTGAAGTGTCATCAGCAGGATCACTACAAGCCTTAGAGCCATCATTGTTTGGGTGGTTACTTTCAGACACGGACAATTTATGAAGTACACCTGGTAAATACTCTCTAGTTTCAGGATTTGAGTCTATTTCGGATTCTGTTTGAGCAGGTGAAAGATTCTCAACTCGCTTTGACTTGGAGTCCAGAGAAATGCTTGCATTTTTTTCAGAGTGAACCCCAGCAGAAGCCTCCTCTACAACAGGAAGTAAAATATGTCTGGGATATATAGACGCATCCAAAGCACTTGTGTAATTGTCGCTATCACAGCTACTATAATGACTACTACCGGTCCCACTGCTGCTGCTGCCAGAGTCGAAACAGGCTGGCTCTGTGGGTATACTCACCACAGCCTCTTTCACATGTTCACCCTCGTTTTCATCATCACTCTCTTTTAAAGCATAGTGACTCACAACTGTTTTCTCCATGTCCTCCTCTGTGCTCTCACTGCTCTCCCTGCAAAAAATATAAATATGATCTGGTGATGTTACGTCGATACCCTGTGTGTGTAAAACAGTGGCCATGCGTTCTGCATCCAGGAAGCCTGAATACTCAGACAGATTAAAAGGTAAGTGGCTGCCATTAACAGCAGGCTGCTTTCTTGGGGATTCAGGACTAAAAACAGGGAAATATTCATCTACGTCTCTAAAGCTCACACTCTTACGGCTTGCTTGCCTGGCGGGAAATGCTGGGAGAGTGTCTCTTTTGGAGGGCGAGATTTTGCTATGAGATGCAGCAGCAAGTTCATTTGCTTTTGACGTTAACACATCATCATGGCTACATAAATCCGCTGCCAGTCCTGCTGCAGACATGCGAGTGCTCGATAGTATGGAGGGCCTTTCAGAAGCCCAATGTGAGGTGGAATTGTTCCAGGGATGTCTCTGGGTGTCCATATCAGAAAGTCTGTTATATGATAGTCCTCTGCAACTTGGCCTTCCATAGATGTTAGACATGTTGAATAAAGAGGAGCGCCTTGTGCTGCTCAGTGGGGCTTCACCAAAGCCACTTATCATAGAAGAGAGGGAACTGAAGCTATCCGACTCAGGATAGCTGGACATATCTGTCTGGTCTGAACACACCGCTGTGAAAAAAGAAGAGGCACATAATGTAACACAGTTCCTACAAAAGGGAAACTAGCCACCCCAAATAGCTACAATCTAGCCTTTATATACCACAGGACAAGATTGTAAAAAATGATCTGCCTTGTGCTTATTTGTTATTATCTGGCTATTAAAAAAGTGGCACATTTTAGAGTATTAACGGCACTGATGACTATTATTGGAAAAGTATCTGATTTTGGTTCTTTTTGAAACATTATATCTAATACAAATATTGATACAGACTCTGGGTTGAAAGATATTTTAGCGAATATGTTGCAGATTTTATACTGACATACTATCTGCAGAGTTAGGCATTACATTAAACATTTGGCAGGCCGAAAAAATACTACTGTCATATGCTAGTATGTATCTACAATCCATTTTTAATTCACCTGGAGAAGTTTCCCATTATAAAGTTCTTAAGTAGCTAATAACAAAACAAAGGCTTTATGGAGGTTTTCTTACAATACTGGAATTGAGGTAAGTCATCCTCCTCTGAGTCCGCTGAGCTACCCATGTACTCCTGAAGGAGCTGGGCACATTTTCTATTCTCCTGTTGCACCGCAAGCTGCCCCGGTGTATTCCCCTCCTACATAAATTGAGAATATGACATAGGCATAAAACAAGCTTTAAACCATACAGTAAGAGATATGCTGCTACAGCTTGTTTAATTTTTTAATGTATTTCTTCTGCTGTAATACAGAGCCATTGCAGGAAATATAGAATTACAGTTACCACAGATTATATTAAATGTTTATGTACATTCATATGTGCAAGATGTGTACTGTACACCTCTCTTTTGGACAACGAATAATTATACTGAAAACAACTCTTACATTATCTTTACTGTTTGGGTTCCCTCCATTCATCAAGAGCAGCTTCAGATTTTGATAGCATCCCCAAAGTGCAGTAATGTGAAGAGGAGTCAGGCCCTCTGAAGACCTAGAAGAAATACAAGAAAACACACATGACACATGACATACACAAGAAAATATAATATGCTTCAAGACCGTTTCATCCGTCAAACTAGTTAAAAGTCTTAAAACTAATTACTAAAAGTAATTTTAAGCAAGTAGGGTGCAAATGTGAAATTAAACATATTCTTTTATGAACCTTTAATTAAAGCAACAGTGATTACTCGATTAGTTGACTGAAAGAAAATGAATTAATCAAAATTATTAAATGAAAAACAATTAATTAAAATTAGGCATTTTTCACTATTTATCGACAATTCATAGAGCAAATGATTAATCGATTAATTGTGAAAACAACTGGCAGATTAATCAGTGAAGGAAATATTGGTTAGCTGCAGCTCTACTCTTATTATTACTTGATATTGGGGTTTGCTCCATATTGCAGCAACATTTTCAAGCAGCGTGTGTTTTTCTCAGTCTCTTTGCCGGCAGCCAGGTGGATTGCTGCCACTCCTCTGCTACCCACCAGGTCAGGGCTCGCACCCTCTGCCAGAAGCAGCTGGACAGTTCTGCCAGGGGGAGAGAATTATTACAATCCAACATCTAATTTATTATGGTATTATGGCTTCGCCCTGCACGTCAAATCTCCCCATTTGACTCTCCTGTGGTGTTAGTAAACACTGCAGATGACATGTTGGAGGGCAAAGTGAAAACACTGAACTACTGTGGGACATTACATGTACTCTGCAATCCACGTTGTTGAAGAAAACAGAGCTACAACAACTATTAGCGAATATAAACACCAAGGCAGGGCTCCGTTTAAAGCACTCGAGGGAAAGGGAAAGACGTAAGAAAACAGAAGTTTTTGTTAAACGTGCTCGTATTACGTTCACCGGCGCAACAAGAAAAATAACGTAAGTTAATCTTCCAAGTCGTCCAGCGATCTACAATAACAACAATAATAATGGACCTTTTGGACAGAGGGCATGTCTGGACAAAACACAGAAAGGGGCTGAGCATCATCACCTCGGTTCTCCATCGTTCACAGCTTTGTACAGCTGACTTTGAAGCTTGGACGTCCTTCGATCCATGACCAGCGATGTCTCTTCATGTATGATCTATTCTGTTCTGTTCTCCTCAATTAGCCCATAGCCGAAGTCTGTGCAGCAAGTGCCAGAGGTTAACTGGCTAAGCTAATAGCGACAGATAATGTCCACAAAAACCTGCGCAGACCTTTAACACAGATAGTTGACATTCAGTTTAGGTTTTGTTCTTAAAATACTTGAAGAAATGTGTCTTTGTAATCTATAAAGCCACGCCGCTTATCCAATATCAATTTTCAGTATTGTCTTAGTTGAATTTCCCTCCAAGCACACAAACTTTATCTTTTGTTCGGACGAGGCGGAAGTTCTGTCCACAAATGTCCCTGATTGGACAATGCTTCTTCGAAATCCGATCACGTGATTGTTAGTGAAATGGTGTGTGTGTGTTTTAATCAATACCCCCCCTTTTTTTTAAGCAATCTGTGGTATCGCTCACAGCCCTCTGCAGTGTTAAAATAATGAATAAAAATGTGTGTGCCTCTGTGAAATAATGTTTAGAATAAATAATATAAAGTATGTCAGCATGAAACCACTTCACAAAAAAGTTCTGAAGCACCTAATTTTGTTAGCTTAAAAGCAATATTTCATACAATTTCAATTGTTTTGTTCAGACTCAAGCCTATAATACCAATAATAATAATAATAATATCCATTTTGGCTATGTATAAGGATGCTTCAGTCAATGGTCATTTTAAACAGGATGACTGGGATGAGCCAAATGTGAGTTATAGAAAGACGTGGCCACATATATATGAACAAATAAAAATGTATTATAATTGTGAGTGATTAAAATGCCTGTGACAGGCTTATGCAGAGGATTCTGCCTATTGAAACATGTAAAGAGGGTAAGATTGTTTTGTTGTTTAATATGAAGAGATGACAGCTTTATTCAAGAATAAAATAATTGCAGCAGCATATTTTCACTTGAAAAAAATAGTTGATCATTAACAGCCAAGGCAAAACGCAAAAATAACACAATGCTTTTCATGACGATGTTCTGTACGAAAAATTAGATGAAATGGTAGGGGTCTCTCAAATTGTTTGGCTACACTTTTTATACAGCTTCCCAATCCCACACAGACAGTGTAAAGACTTTTTTTTTTTTTCAACCACATTGCTAGAGAGCACAGCCATTTAAACAATCAGGACACACTTTCCAAAGGTTTTCATTTTACACAGAATAGAGGGAGAGGAGGAGGAGGCCCATCAGGAGGAGCAGTAGGCTGGGGTGAACAGATCCAGCACGGCTGGACAGAGACAGTTTGCAGTCATTGTATGGCTCCAGGCAAGCAGCATAAGCAATGACATGGGCAATGTAGTTTTGCTCTTGGACCCCGTGGAAAAGGTGCGACATGGGACCTTTGGCATAGATAGCGACATCCTCTATGCCATGGGTCTCTGAACCAAGAGGGACAGGGGCCTGCTGACGGTAATCCTTATGTGCTGAGGAACAATGAGATAGGAGCATCATATTAGCTTACGTCAGAGTAATCTGACACATAGGCACAGTTGAGGACTTAAGGCAGATACCTAAAAATATGGAATCAAACAACAAGATAGATTTCTGACACAATATTAACAAAAACAGAATTCATTTTTAGTGATCAGCCAGGTGAACAGTGAGTAAGTGATGGACAGGTTCATTAGGTTATTTTAAGTTTTTAGCAGACTGTATTATGCTATGCTTTACTCATAATATAACTATAGTTATCGTGTTGTAAGACATATGCTCTGACACTCTTAATACTCAGAAAATAGTTTTTTTTTCAATTTTATTTATTTATTTTTTGTAATGAACAAAGTACTACATCGGCTCCTAGTAGCCCCCAAAGTGCAGACACATACGATTGGGTAAATTTTAAACATAGATAAGTTCAGTTGAGTTCAGTTCAGAGTACTTTATTTATCCCCGGGGGAAATTGTTAATTGTAATTGTTAATTGTTAATTGAAATTGTTATTGTTGAGTGTTAGATATAAAAAGAAAAAAATGTGGATTTTTAAAGAATATATATCTTGGACCTATTTAAAATTGCTCAGAGTAAGTTTCTCTGACGTTCATATGACACAGAACACATCTTATTATTATTATTTTTTTTTTCTGCAGCTGCAGAATTGTTCTGTTGCTCCACAAGATGGCGCTACTATACTGCTTGGTCTACTCTTGGAAAATCAACGCTTACATGAAATTGTTGCATTCATGTCTGGGCGACTTCCATTGGCAAGCTGGTATCCTGGTCCATTTCCATACACCGCAGTGGTGAAGTGCTTGCCATCCTCTGCCAGCGAGCTAGAAACCCCTGTAAATAAAAGGTAAAATTACAACCCCGGATCATCAGATTGCGTTTAGTTAAAATCAAACCAGCTCTTATAGAATTGTGCATTTTACCTAAAACGGGATTTCCTCTGGGAGAGTATCCTCCGAATGCAAAGACATGAGAGTGGTCAGCGCTGACCACAGTCAGAGTGTCCAGCTCACTGGTGAGCTCAGCTGCTCGCCCGATGGCCCTGTCAAACTCAACGGCCTCATAGAGAGCTCTTTTGGCCATTCCTCCATGGTGACCATGATCAATTCTTCCACTTAAAGTCCAAAAGAAAATGCACCCATTAGCAAACATAGAATATCCCTAAATTCAATAAAATAGTCTTGAATTTTAAAAAAATGTCATTTATATTCATTGTAAATTCTTAAGTATGTTCATTTTGTTTTCCATTGGACTTGAAAAGTTCAGAATTTAACTTGAAAGGCCAGATTCCAAATATTTAATGTTGTAAAATGACCAGATGTTAAATTAAAGTACCGAACTCTCAATGCTGGAAGTTTGACTGTTTATATTTTTAACAGCCACACTTACATTGTGTATTTAACATGTTTTGTGGTTATTTTGCCCAGAAATAAAAAAAAAAAAAAATGCACTTATCTTCTACAAAGAGGAAAAATCCCTTTGGGTTCTTGCTGAGAATCTTAATTGCTTTCTCCATCATCTCTGTAAGGGAGGGGTCCATGGTAGGATCACGGTCCAACTCAAAGCGGCAGTCTTTTGGCTCAAAGAGACCTAAACAAGAAACAGCAGCCCTTAGTTTTGACTTTTACATTTTTCTTTGGTGAGAGGTTCATATGAAAGGCCCCAAAGCAAATGATAATTCACAAAAAAGATGTTTTTCAGATCGTGGAAACCACATCATAAACTGAGGCTTTAGTATTATGACTTTAAACTGTCTCCAGAAGCACAAACTTTTGGGATGTTGTTCTGTTGTCCTTGTCTGTCATGGACAAAAAATGGGAGAGTTATTCTTACCAATTAGGAAGTTTGTATTTTTAGGATTGACGGCATCAAAATCAGCCTTGTTCCAAACATATTTAGCATTCTGTGGACAACAAACAAAAGCAAGCACAATATTTTTTTAAAGATGGGGATGGGATTGTAAACTATTTCCTATGTAACTCACTTAAAATGTTTGCAGCCAGAAGGAAAAAGAAAGTTGTTTATATATTTACATTTTTGTTCTGCAGCCAATCCACGACAAGATTAATTCCGTCATTTCGGTTTCCTTTAGAGCTCGGATACTCTGGGTCCTGCATGTTTTTTGGAAACATGTACTGGCGACCTCCACCAAGGATGACCTGGATAGAGAGACATGGAAACCAGTTAGAATTTTTTTGATGCATTTTATGCTTTTAGTGGTCCCATCCAGATCGAAGTCTCCATGCCCTTATACTGCCCTTTATTTTACTCTGCAAGCGTGTGAAAAGCTTTAAGAGCCCGAACACGGCAACTTACAAGTAAGAAATAACATGCAAAATCAAAAAAAAAACATTAGCAAATTAAGAAGTCATCTTTAGGAACACCTGAACTCCAAACATTGACAACATAATCAAACAAAGAACAGATGATGTAGATTGTTTGAAGGGAAACTACGACATGATGGACACGGGACATATTTGTTTTCAACCATTCGTGACTCTCATAGTTATTGAAATCAGCTACTTGTCAGTGGTGCTCAACACCAAACTAAAATGTATTTTTTTCCCTTTCTCTCTTTGTTTTGATTTTGTGATGCTCAGTGTGTTTTTCATGGTTACATTTGAATTGGTAGACTAGTAATAAAAATTGAACTATAGGTTAGCAACAGATTTCCACCGCTGTTTAATATATGACTCATGCCATCACATAGGCAAAATAACAAGATAACTAAAAGACACACGTGTCCATCACGTATCCATTTTTCTTTTTTAGTTTCCTGCAGAAATATAAATATAGCTGTGGTCATCTGTTCCTTGTTAGATTGTGATGTGTTTGTGTGTTTGCAGCACTTTTTTTGTTT
>KV751319.1:6877428-6894000 GCA_001698575.1 Mola mola
AAGGAAGAAAAAGGGAGTGAGATCCAAGCTATTCTTGAATATCACGACTGTCTTGATGTGTTCTGCTGTCAAGGAAATGGTCATATTACCATTTTCTCCCTCTGAATCTTTGCATTTAAAAGACCCCAATATTTTCCCTCTCTCACCAAGTCAACTTGGCTGATTTTTCTGTGGGTAGTGAGCTGGCTTAGCATTTTTCTTCTCTGACGTTGTGGAGACCGCCTGCAAAATGAAAATTCTGTCGTCCGTGCAAACACAACACAGTCAATGTGTGAAATGAAGTGAGCGGGGCCAACTTTGTTCCACACAGCCAGAAGAATCAAATCCCCGACGAAGGGCTCTCACTTCATGAACCTTCAAGGCTGAATCTCGTTACTATTCAGAGTTCTGCAAGAGCTTTCTGACAACTGCTCACCCATTACCAACAGGGCTTCACAGTTAGTCATATGCACCTAATCAAGCCTGCAATAAGTAGTCGCAGCAATCTGGTGGATGTAGTCTCACATGATACTGGAAATACCAGCAGCAATGTGTAAGAACACGAAAACCTACAGAGGCTTGTCTGTCTGTCTGTCCATTTATTATGGGTTTGCCCCTGAGAGAACGTCTATCTTATGTTGGGAAAGTTAGATTAGATTTCTGCGCAAGAAGTGTAAACACGCGGTAGTTGATTTAGGTCTCAGCGTGGATTAAACAGAGGTGCGTACTTGCTTTTGTCTGCCGATTTAGTGGCAAGTTTGTGGGAATGTAGTGAACTCCTGTAAATCCAGAAGGAAAGCATAACATAAGAAATCTAATCCCCATGCAGACAATACATTCCAGGGATAGAATTCATTTCTGTCATTCCACATTCATTGTCTGTAAAGTAAGCTATATACTAATCAAGTAGAGATTAAATTGATATCTCTAACGATCCACTATTATCAAATACAGTGATATGTTTGTAATGGGTACTACCTTGATGGGATAAATATCTAACTTTCATATTGACAGCAAAAAATTCTATCCTTTGATTACCCCAAGCAGGCAGTCATGACTATTAGTAACTAGATCATTACATGCAAGGAAGGAAGGAAAAGGACATACCTAAAGATAAATATTTATACATTAAAGCACCTCTCTGTGAATCTAAAAATGCCATTAGTAAGAATTAGGGGGAAAAAAATAAGCCTTCACACAGGAGTAATATTACCAACTGTTGTCAAAACATTATATTATATGACATCCAAATCTTTAGATAAATAGATGCTACGTCTTTCTTAAATGGTGAATATTTTACTGTTGACACAAACTCTTCACATAGTCCTTGTTTTTTTTTTTTTTTTTGATTTCACACGTCTTTTTTAACAATGTTTACGTGGTGAAGGAGGCTGAACATGAAGCTGGTGGATGTTGCCATGAATTTGCAGAATCCATGAAAAGGAAGAGCAAAACACCAATAAAGTGCTCTTAGATATACAGTATAAATGACTTTGTGGAAGGTGGCATCAAGGTGATGGTGTAGGAGACTGAAGGAAGATTATTTGGTGGACTAAACAGGGGGCAGTGAACAAGGTAAGACAAGAAGACAAGATCAGCTTGTATTAAAAAGAAACAGTTTAGCAAATGAGTTCTCAGACTTGTAAATGATTATTCCGATCACATTGTTCATAAAGCTCCTGCAAAGTTTGCCACAGGCTTGGACCCATTTGCATCGCATAAAAATTTCCACATCAAAGAAAGGTTTCATAAATAACTATATATAAAGTGCTATAAGTGTTTTTTTGCTTAAACCCTACATAAGATCAAAGTAGTAGTTGTAGACTATTCTATAAATGAAACACCAACTCTTGTATCTGTGTGTTCTTTCTGTTGCTTTTCTTTGCAACTTTAATGGAAAAATTGCGCATTCTTGTTGACTCAAAGCTGTTGACATTATGTCCTCAGTTTGACGCAAGTTGTGCAGCTATCTGCTGACTACTGTCGTGGGAGTACTGATTTTTGGTTAGACATGCAGGGAAACCTAATGCAGATTTTTTACACAGACCACCTCAAACATACACTCTGTCATTCTAGCATCTGGATCTTAAGTCAGGCTCCCCTAAAACTAAATTACAAATGTTATATCCATCTCACCCCCAACTCTTGACATGCAGGTCTCTTTTGACCTAAAGATTCTCTTAATTACAAGTGGTAAACCAGATTTGTGTGTAGATTACAACTCGTGGATGAAAATGTTTAGGTTCAGGTTGTCCAAGCATAGATATACATGTTGGTGGTGTTGGACCACACAGCCACAATTTCAAAGAAAGACCTAAATCCTTTTCCCTGACTTTGTAGGGGTTGCTTTTAAAGGGCACTTCAGAAATTTGAAACATAGGAAAGAGATTGGGCCAAGGATATTGGTGGTGAAAGTTATCATCTTATCATACAAAAAGAGAATTATAGAATGCCAGATCTCGAAGAATGAAAATTGAGCAGCAGTGGTGAAACAATTTAACTAAGTCAATAACAGTAACAATTTGGCCTCACAAACACCATCTCTCCAAACGTCAAGCAGAAGTAGACAGATTAAGAATATATCTAGATCAGTTTAAGGCGGTACCGTAAACGATGTAACCCTTTTTATGTGAAGCGCTTTAGACATCCCCTCTCACAATGGTTGGCAGTCCAGTCATAAAGAAGGTTTTACTGCTGGCATGCAACTCAATCGGGGGACAATAAGAAGCGAAGCATCAAGAGACCCATGTCCTGACTCGAGCTGGCTCACAGCAGCTATGAGGTGAGACCCTCAATGTCAAACATTCTGAGAGCTTTGACAAATGGCCCCTTTTTTATTTCAGTTGGACTCATAAAGGAAGTATGGAGTTTACCCCAATTAAGCTACGGGATGTATGTATGTGTGCCCGTGTGGGTGTATCCGCAAACATGTGTGCCTGCCTCTCTATGTCATGTTATAATTGCTCAAAGTTTGTTATGTCTGACTTCAGACCACCTAAAGGTTGTGACGTGGAAAAAAATGCAGTTGGCTCGTGCCCATGCTTATAGCGCTTATAGCGCTTTTAGTGTCTGCATAAACCGTATTTGACATCATGTTATAAAAAAAGCGTTTTCATGTTCCTCAGAGTGACCACATCAAATATGTCTTTGTACAGTGGCTGCTAGATTACTCATGTGCTTTCCCTGTCTTTAAACTTCATACATATAAAACTCACTATATGACTCAGAAACACAACTATCTTAAAGTGCCACCTTGTATCTGAGCTCTAAAACCTCTTCCAAGGTCTGAATTAGCTCTCTTTCCTGCTCTTTTTGCTTCCTCTTGTCTCTTTGCTCTTATTTTGTTGGATCTTCAAATGCGAAGTGGTCACAAATTAATTTTTACATTTCGTTCTGGCCATAATAATTTCACACCTCCCTGGTATCCAGAGAAATGATAAATTATTACTAGAAACCAAAAAGTGTTTTTTCTCCTTCCAACACTGCTGCTTTTGTAGCCTTGGTTGCTTCTTTTGTTGGAGACAGATGCAGAGGGGGAGGGGGAAACATACTTACTTGGACACATGCACACACATATCTGGGCCACCAGCAGCACTCACCTTTTCTACCAGTTTGCATCAAAAAAATCCATTAAATCAGAGCATGCGTCTATTTTTCTCCCAATGCATCCCAACTTTCCCTCCACAATACTTTGAATCAGGGCGTTTTCCTTCTTTCAGTCCTATGTGAACACATGTCTATCCGCAGCTCACACAGGTTGAGCCTTTGTAGTTTGCTGCAGGAAATGCCTGAGTTACTTTTAGTAACAGTCAAAGTGGGACAAAGGGTTTCAGGAGAGATGGTAAATAAACAAGTGTCTAGATGCTGTACATTAAAAAGACAAGTAAGTGAAAATAAACCTATACTAATGAGCCAAGTGCTGATTGACAACCGGACGATGGCACAGAAAGCCGGGGAGATGCATTTTCATTCAGGATGGTCGAGCTTGGCCTGATGAGAGAAAACAAGACTTTTAATCAACAAGCGCACAAGCGCGGTGTAACTTCCTCGCTTTCCTCATCTCCCACTCGACTAAGCATTCTGCTTTACCCCAGATCCTCTCCACATCAAAGATGCACGCAGAGATTTGGGCAGGGGGAAAAGAAATTAGCCAGGGGGGAGAAGAGAGGGAAGCAGGAAGACAAAGGAGGTTGAGACACAGCAACCAGACTCCAACTTCATACATGAGTATGATTCAAAACAAGCCAAGTACAGGGATGAGAGACAGGGACAAGATCACCTGAAAACAGCAGAAATAGTTTACCTGTCGCCAAAGAAGACGGTGATCAGGAAGACAAATGAAAATACAGTCAAAAAAAAAAATGCCAATCAGTGCGGTGGAACAGCATCTAATCAGTTGTCCTCGCTGTGGCTTTTTTCTCCTCCTTCTCTGAGTGGATGCAAAAGAGACATCCCCTGTCCACCATGGCCACCCAGGCGTGTTACTTACTTGTGCCTGCGGGAGGAACGCTATGTCAGGTGGTGAGCATGGGAGTCTCTGAGACTGGCGCTTGAGGTCAGACATACTGTAGGTTTATTTTTCTTAGGCAGGCCTCTGTCCAAGAACATCCTCTGCTGCTCCCTCAATGTCCGCCAGGTGCTGACCAGGCACGGCCTTTTGGCAGCACAGGAAGAGCTGTGAGATTTCATTCAACGGACTTTGACAGTATATTTTTACACTTTCATGCAAGGATTTACATTTCAACCACAGTTCATGCGGTGTGGACCAGACCGGACCACCCCGTATGTACTGTATATAGATTAGTGACCTGTATGCACTGCAGCAGGGTTCGTTCCTGGTCTCTGGCACAGTGTGCGCACACATTTTCACAATCGATGAGTGAGCTACCTATACTGGTCCAGAGGAGAAGTTACTGAGGCAACAGAGAAGTCCCAGTGTTTTCCTTCCCTCAGCCGTCAACATTGACTAAACCTCTACCTGGACACCATTACCAGGTCAAACTTTTTTTGCCAGCGCTTTGGTTTATGGCCAAATAGGAGGAATTAACGGCAATCCCACCACCCTTAGCTGTAGTTTTTGTTTAGTACTCCTTACCGCATTTTGGCATGCTAATACCATAAGCAATGATGTTTAAACTTACCAACATTCAGAGCTGTTAGCTGATTAAAATTGTTAACTTATATAGATAAGTGAGCATGAAAAGTTTTAAGCATCTTGCTAAAGAACACTTCATCAAAAATGGGCTTTGTTTTCTGTGGGGAAAAGCTGCCATACATAGGAATGATTTTGAGTGACATTCCACAGGCTGTAACAGCAGGCTGGGAAAGAGGTTAAAGGAACCCACCGGTGTAGTATGAGGCCACTGTTTGAGGCAATGTCTGGCATAAAGATAATCAATAATGAATGTCAGTGCTTTCAAAAGCTGCAAAGCAGAATATACATTTTACATTTGACTAACCGTGGACAAATCTGTATTCCAATGGAATACAGATTTTTGTTTCTGACTTAAAAATATATTAAGAAACTATATCATGGCCATTTGCATCAGTGTGGCCATGATTCACAACAGCTGGAGAGCTTCAGGAATCCCATTAAGGAATTAAAAAACACTTTGATCTGTTCCCCTACTTTTAGCTTTACTGTCACATTGTTGGTTGTTGGAATTTCATTGCTCAAGTCATGTCTCATACGGTTGCAGTGAGCACCTCTATCATCTGCTGGATACCACCCAGGCTGTGCACGACACTCTTATACTGTACTGTCATCACTTCTTTAACTGCTTACAGTACTTGCACTGAGCACTTGTTGAATGTATTGAGTAGACAGGCAAGAGGAAGAGCGCAAAAGCAAATCACCTGATATTCATTACTAAATACAAGTGAAATCACTTCAGTCAAGGCTCTTGATAAGTGTCAAACTGCCATGGGGCTGTACAGGAGCATACATAGTTTAAATACATACATACATACATAGGTTAATTTCTCCTGCCTTTGCCACATTTGAGTGTCTTCTAATTAAATAGTGTCTCTTTCTGTGAACTGGCAGGGAGAGTTCACACTTAGAGAGTCAGACTGACTGAGACAAACCAGGCAACCAGAGCGTTATGAAGATATATTCTAAACTGTATGCCCGTCGCTCAACTTATTTGAAATACCACATATGTGCATATTCAATCTCAAATTGATTTTGAGACATAAAATGCACAAAAAAAAAAAAAATTAGAGGCATTTGAGGACATGTCGCAGGTCATAAGAACTTAAAATACGACAAAATAAAGACATCTGGACAGTTTCAGAGTGTCATATCGATTTTTAAGTCAATGTTTATATCTATAGCACATTTACCACAACCTCTGTTTACTGGTGTGCTGTGTAAGCAATACAAATATTTTAAAAATCATTCAACTTTTGTCATTCTTTTTGTTTTTGTATGTCTAGTCTGTTTTAATTTTACCAGTTATGGCCTTTTCCTCTGGGCTAACATGGATTCCTTAAAATAAATAAATAAATAAATAAATAATGCCTCTTGGGTCCTGTAGGCATTCCTTGCACCTTCCAGTGGCTGAAAAGTGAATTTAACATTTGTCTACAGCTATTCATCTGCACAGGTTCATGACGCACACTCTTAGTCAAAATCTCTCACCCGAGGCAATAAACTGCAGCAGAGATAAAACAGGCCCCTTTGAACTCTGGCTTCTGCTTTTAAAATAGTCAATGCTTTAGAGAAGTAAGTTGGAATATGAGTAACTGAAGTTTGTTATAAAACCCTGGAGAACTTGGCCTTACCGGAAAGTGAAATGCTTGGTTCTCAGATGATAAATGATAATAAAAGAGACACATGACAAGCATGAGTACATCAAAAACACTGTCTGCACAGCCAGTATGACAGGACGTATTGTTGAAATAAAATTTTGTTTTAACCATTAAAAAGATCAATGCAGAGAGGCCAGTAAACAATGCTGTGTTTTCTTTATGTGGAAGAATAACTGTGTTGCTGTCTATTAGTAGTAACTATTAGCCTCCTTTGACCTGGAATTTCTGCAAAGAGGAAGAAAAAAACATTACACAACATGTAAACAATTAGCATTATACTATTTGTAAAATTAGATTCTAATTGATTTTTTTTTTTTTTTTTTACAGCATTTGTGTTAGAACATTTCCAGTAATTCCAGAACAAATTTTATTGACAACGAATGGCAAAGATAAAAATAAACTCCCAACATGTTCTTATCTAATGAAATAATCAGTTTCAATCCACATTTTCACGTTTAACCTTCCATAAAACATAATCAACACTGTTCTTCTGTTTTACGGACATAATGGGAGGCTGGCGCCCGTGATTCTAACAGGGTGGGTTTCACAGCAATCCAACAACACTAAACAGCACTTTCATATGACCACAGTATGAAAATGTATATAGATTTCAGGTGTTACTTTTCATTATCACTCAGCAGCTGATTTTTCATTTGGTCCTGACCTGCTTCAGGTTTCAGACAGGGAAACCACAACAAAACGCTGTTCTTGATTGGTATTTACTGACAAACTGTAAGCTGTACTGTATTTACTGTCAGCCTGCACATGACACTTGTTTCTATTACTTTGCTCAGTTCAGCACCACTGTCACTAACACACAGAGTTAATGACTGTTTACAAAATAATACTGAGTATAGTTTACTGCTCTCCCTCTCTCTTTTCCTGAATACTGTTGTCACATTCCCTGTATTTGTCATGCTGTCCTGTTGTCTCCCTGTCACATCAGCACAAGCTGGGGAAGCACAAATACTCACCGTTTCATTTTGAGGACACACACACACACACACACACACACACACACACAAAAAAAAACAGGTTGAGTGAAATTGCAGAACTCTGCAATTCACCAGATTAGATGTAATCTTTTCATTTTTTTATTGTAAATAAAGGGAATGACCAATGTGTTTATGTGTGTGCGCGAGCAGATGTGTTGCAATCACAGACACGATGATGAGGACATGTCTGAGGGCCCCACATCTGTTGACATTTTCCATCTGCCAGGCTGAATCTGGTTGCCTTCAATTAACCCCAAGCAAAAAAAAAAAAACCCAAAACCACAACTGGCTGAACTGGGAAAGCAATCAACCATGGGGCAAAATATTGCTTTCGAAAAATCAATCCATTTATTTATTTATTTTTTTAATAGAGTAACTTGATGCACGCAATTACTCCAATCATGGAATAGTACAATAATGTACAGACAATATGAGATAATCATTGCAGCACAGATTGCACTACCCCATATGGCAACCCATGGCTTGGTGGCTCCTTAATACTCAGAAATAATAAAATTGTATACACTATCAGTTATAAAAGGCAGCTCAGGGGTTTGTGCCGTCTCTTGAGTTTGATCCCAGCTGGCAATCAGTTCGCATGTTTTCCCAGTTGTGTGGTTTTCCTCTGGGTTCTCTGGTTTCCTCCACCATCAAAACATACTGTATGATCGTTTTTTTCTCTGGTCAATATTCTTGACCAAAAACAGGCTTAAATCTGGAGGTGGGCCCTACAGGCACTGTATGGTGGTTGCCTACTGCTCCTCAGGGATGGACTTAATGTAAAGAATAAATGAGTGTATGACAAAATACTCTTTATTTTCTTGGCTGCTGATTGCTGAAATAAAACTGCTGAAAGAATCTATTGGTTTGCAGTTATGTGAAATGAAGTGTGGCAGCATGTTAGCTGAACTGCACAAAGCTTAAGGTCAAATCCATGGCTTAAAAAAAAAACTAGAAGCTAAACTTTAACAATATCAAAAATGAAAAATCAAAACAATTGAAAGAACTGAGAGAATTGCAGGCAGACGAGAAAGCGGTACAACAGAAGGAAAGGAGACAAGGAAAAAAAGGAAAGGGAAACATGTTGCATAAAAGACAACCCATAAACACAGAAATTCACAGGTCACAGCCGCACCATAGAAGGCAAAATCGGGGGGATAAAAGACTAAGATGATAATAAAAAAATAAATACATTAAAATCCCTGAAAATGCTGAACATTTTGAAACATGGATGGTTTCAATAGGTGAAAAAATGTAGAAAGAGAAGCGTGCGGCAGAAGAGGAAATATATTTTTTTTGAAAAGAGCACGAAAGAACGGGATTATTGCGTGGATGCTGACAATCACCATCCACACTAATTGTAAAAGTACAAACATACGATAGAATTAAGCGCCTTCGCGTCAGTGCTTGCTATTGCTTTGTGCTCCGGACCACCTGGTGGCGGTAATGCGCTATTAATTGTGCTTCCCGACCACTAGTTAAGGAGAACAAACATAACGAAGAAGATGACGGAACTCAGTGGTTCAAATGTTTCCGTATTTTCAGTGAAACCTCGTGGGAGTTTTAGTTGAATATCGCTCCACCAACAATTATCCCTGAAATTTTCCGACTTTATTGTGGAAAGTACAATGGCTGATCCAGGTTGGAATGAGATATTGTCTCTAAGTTTACATTTTACCAGTTTGGACTCCAGTAGTTTTCTGTGTGTCTGGAGAAACGGTGGTAGCGGTGAAACGTTAGCAGAACGTAACTTCCAACAAAGACCAAACAACCTTTCAGAAATCGTTTCTATGCTCAAACGCTTTTTAGGCGTATAACGTATCATATGTTGTATTGTTGAATAGTTTATTACACACCATTTTCAAAGCGGCAGCTTGTCGTAGCTAAGTTAGCTGAAATATTTACGTGCCTCTGTGTAACGAATATTTTTCCTCACAAACCCTCTAAAGTCGTCAGTAACAATTTAATACTGATTCTTGGCCGACTTTATGCAAGCACGCGGATAAGTGCCGTGTGCTTCACTGAATTCACGAGCATTAACGAGACACAAGAGGGATGGATGTACTCCGAGGCGAGATCAGTGTCAGTCGTGGGTTGTCAGTGTCACAAAGGTGGCGCTTCCTAACCTGCCTACATCACCTTGGTCACCCGTGCGTACTCCAAATTTCGGCTTTATTCCATTCCTGACGATATTTCTCTTCGGGATAGAGATTGTGGGCGGAGGACCTGCTCCAGAGTACAGCAAATCTACCAAAAGAAGTGGTGTTTATCACAATAGCACAGATACAGTATGCATCTCGTTGTGTTTGTTTCCTCCCACGATAACGTAAAGGTTGGTGATGCAGAAGGACATTTTCCTCTGTTCTTCGGACTATATAAAGCCTTTTAAAGACAGTACAAAGGAATGAGAACACTGCTTATAAAAATGGAATCTTCTACGTGAATATTATCACATGTAATATTCAATTTTTAAAAACAGTCTCACAGGGTGTTGTCATTTCAGGTCTCCATTGTGGGACAGATTTAAATGCAGTGTTTAAATCTGTTATGTCAGGTTTAAAGTTGTCAGAAATGACAAACGTGAGAGTAAAATTAGTGGTGAAATATAAACATGAGTAATTTTCACATTCAGGAGCTTTCTGATACCATTCCCTCGTGCTTTACATTGAGCAACAAGTCTGCTTTTTGCTGTAGAGCTTCAGGATTTGTTAAGCCAGCTCTCACAAAGCAAGCCTGGCTCTGTTGAACTTGCTTCATTGTATACCCCTCTAGTTGCTTTAGAGACAGTTGTATAGCTCATGTACATATTAACTTACCGCTATAAGTGATTTTCTTCCAGCATTAATAAACTCTCATTGTCTCACAGGGCTTAATGTTAATAAGGACAACATCAGAGCTGGATGCAAGAAATGTGGATACCGTAAGTAATATAAAAGCAAGTTGATGGAGTGGGTGTTTTTCTATTAGTTTAAGTCATTTCTCCAGGTAAATATTGACTTGTTAGACCAGGGTCTGTTGTAAAGCTGTAATGAGGAGCTTTTAATTGCTGTGTTAGATTTAATCCAAACATTGTTGGTAATAGTGAGTATACATTTAGAAAGGTCAGAATTCTAATATTTGAAAATTAAAATTGTCCGTCTTTGCATTTTTCAGCTGGCCACTTGACCTTCGAGTGCCGAAACTTTGTCAGAGTCGACCCCCAGAAAGACATAGTTCTGGATGTAAGCAGCACTAGCAGTGAGGAGAGTGAGGACGGCGTAGATGCAGCTCAACGACCCGAGAAGCCGGGGAAACGTGGCCGCTATGGGAGAGGTAAAATATGATCATCCCTGCATGTTTTACTGATGGCATACTGAACTGATGTTTCTTAAATTAAAGGCAGTGAAGCAATCATCATGTCATTAATGATGAACATAGAAGAAAGAAACAATGGTGGGAATTAGTAAAGACAATATTTGAAATGACCTTGGAAAATAATTCTGAGAGAATTATTTAATGATTCAGAAAGCTGTTTCAAACAATGATGCCAATATCACTGAGGCTTAAGAAGAAATACATTCTGATGTTTATGTCTATGGAAAAAGACTGATGTGTTTTATCAAAGGAGCAAACCAAAAATAAACACTGATAAAGAAGAAACAGCCAAGCACTCATGGTGACTCTAGTCTACCCCAGAGCAGTTGGTATTGTTAGAGAATCCAGTCTCTATTCCACTCTTAGATTTTTAAGTTTTGGTTAGAGGTTGATGACAAGTCTCATTTGTGAACACGGCCAGTCCGACAGTAGGTGGACACTTTGTGTGGATGGACTTCTTTTTTTTTTTTAATCATATAAAACAGTCTTACTTTGTGATTTAGGCTTAGCTAAGAATTGTGTCTTCTTTGGATGATCTGACAATTTTAGGATTTAGATCGACCATGAACACGTTCTGAAAGGACTTTTCAGGCAAAGTGTAGAGTTTGTTGTTAAATATTTTCATTTTTTTTTTTTTTTCTTCTTCTGTTTCCAAACTTCACACAGCTGCATTGACCAGCAAATGCACAATGTGAACAAAGCAATAGACTGATGACTATGCAGTGTATAATGCAATGTGATTTAGCGTGGTGTGGCACAATAAGAACTTGCGTTAAGAAACAACTCTTTTTAATGAAACAATGGATATAGAATCATTTATTGGCTTTTTCAATTCTATACAGTGTTAAAAAAAAATTAAAAGAAATGTCACACTTTGAATACACCTACCCCTATCAGACATAGATTTTAAATATTTTGTGTCACTTGGTTATTTCAACTTGTGAAAAGCTGTCATTACAGTAAAGAGTGTCTTAACTGTTGTGTGTGCACATCTGTAGGATCCTCTGATGATGCTGATGGAAAAAAACAACAGAAACGGAAGAAGAGCAGAGACAGAATGTCAAGAAAGAGGTCATTTGTGTTTGCACCTTGCAATTTTTCTGTTCTTTTGACCGCACTGACTAAGCATTTCTTTGTAGTATTGACACGTGCATACTGCATGTTTGATATATAAAAAAAGCATGTGTATGGGCATGTTCAAACAAAAACTATACTATTACAGACATAAAGTAGACATTTTTAGGTTAGCGGTTCTTTTACTTACTAATTTTACTGACTCATAATGACTCGGCAGGGATGAATCCATTTCTGTAAACAATGTCCAAACCAAAATTCTGATTTTAGCCAACAAAATAAGTAGCTACTAAAATAAGACTGTTTGTTTTTATTTTAAAGGTTGATGATTTTTCAGTGAGAAGTCAGTCCTGTTTATTTACTCCCCAGATCTGTTTCGTCATCGAGTGACGAGGAGGCCACGAAGAAGAAAAAGAAAAGCAATCGGTCCCACTCTTCCTCTGATGAAGAAGAGAGGAGGAAGAAAAAAAAGATGAAAAGCCACAAGAAGAAAAGCAAAAAGAACAAAAGGGAACATGGGAAAAATCACAAGAAGAAACAGAAGAAGAGGAAAGACAAAGCATCCTCCTCCTCCTCCTCTTCCACCTCCGGTGAATCGTCAGAGTGACGGAGATAGCGGAGTGATTCCTCAGAAAAGCCGCATATTTATCCTCCAGAAAACGGTTCCGTGTTTCATGAGGTGTCCTTTACTAGGACAGGTAATGTCTCAGAGGTTCAAAAACACTTTACTCTGAAGATAAGACATTTACACCATCGTGCAAACGGAAAGAAAATCTGTTTGTGGTTCCCTGAAGTATTTTGGAGAACATGTACAAAGCCAAGGAACATGTGCTGTTATAGTATTTCTGTTGACTGTCATCTTACCTTTGATCTGTATGCAGACACGATAAACAAAATCAGATTCCTGAAAAAAAAAGTTTTCACATTTTTGTTGTTCCTTTGTTTGTTCGTTTGTTTTTTTTATTTTACAGGTCATGTTAATACCAAACTTTTTTTAAGTCTCTCGAAAAAAATTTGATTGATGGGGAATATGTAGTTCTTAACAGCAATCTGTCACTGTCTTTGTCAGTTTGTCTCGACAGGTCAGAAGCAGCTGACTGTTGGCTAATATCAGTAAAGGAAAATAGAATTTTGGTGTAGAATTGCTGAAATCTTATCCTATACCAGGATCAATTACTAGTATACAATGCACAGTTAAGCTCTTGGAAGATCCCGATGAGTGTGGTTGTGAGTAATTTAAGAATTTAATCATGCACACTTTGGTGCAACTGTGGGTTTCTCATGTATTCCAAAACTGTCTACATGTTGGGATGTGTCATTAACTGAACCTCAGCTTTGTTATTGGCGCAGATAGAATCTTTTCCTGCAGAGGGCAGCAACATACTTTAAATGTGATGAAACATGGCTGAAGCAGTGGAAAATGGATGGAGGTCTTACTAGCGGTGAAGGGCAAAGAACCTCAACATCTACAGTAATAATGATTGTAAGTGAGTATGTGGCTGAGAAAGTTCTACTGTATATCACCCTCTATGTAACAGAATATTTCGTTTGCATCTGTGAGATGTCAATACTGTGACAAGCAGATGTTCTGTCCGATACCAATAAAATCCTGGAGTACCTCCTCATCACTTGGTGTTTCAGACACTTCATCACTGTCTTGAACAAACCATCAGCAGTTTAAGATGGTCAAAAATTCAAATACTATCACCCTTCCAGGACTGCTTAGTTCCCAGAACACCTGCCGTGTCTCTTTACTCTGCCTAGTGGCCGTGTGATGAACATCCGAGATTGCCCATTCAAGTCAATGCCATCATTTTTACTCCCGACACACAGACTGTCTTAGGAGCGTCACAAAACTCACTGATACTTGCGTGATTTGCCAAATCATCAAACGCTGAGTAACAACATTTCATGGCTTAGGCTCAAACGTACCCCCCCCCCCAAAAAAACAACCAATATTTAGATTCTAGAACAGTACCGACACAAACGTTCCTGTCGCTTCTTTCAGAGCATCAGAGGCATAACCAGGGACCACCAACAGCAGGGCCAATCCTGGACCCCCGCCTGTCTAAACCCTGCTGCTTGCAGCCAAGATAGGTGCACTAAACCATATAAGCATCAATTTACCATCCAATTACACTCATGGTATCAGTACCACTCCCTGCTAAGGCATGAAGCTGAACTCACTTGAGTCACTTAAAAAGCTTTAAAACTAAGAATCTTTGCAGGCTTTTGTTTGAGCGCCATTTATGTCACTTTGCCCCGGAGAGGAGATCGTTATTATGAAATGTGTGCGCCATTATGAGAGTTACATGCATGGCCAGCGGTCAGAAGCAAGCATTATCACAAGAAATACCTTGCTTCCTTTCTTTATGATTCCCAGAGCGCAGATTTTTCAAAACAGAAAAAAGAAAAAAACAAACAAACAAACTGACACCAGAGAAGACGAGAAGTCAATACAATCTCCTGGGCTGTAAAATTCCCACAGGTGATGATGCATAGTTTACACCTCGATTCCATATTTCTAACTCCCCAAAACATCTGAGGCTGCAGAAATAAAATTGCCACCTACACTGGGTACCATAAAGACTAAAACCTCTGTAAGAGGCTCAATATCACGGAAATATGTTTATTTGTTTTCTTTGAGTCAACTTGGATAAAAGTAGCCTGTAACTGCAGCACAGTGGCGGAGTCAGGGTGTTTTAAGGGTCAGGGGCGCAAATACTGTACATAACGGGGCACCCGCTGTGTGTGGTGGGACACCTGTGCACAAAACAGTCATACAAGTACAAGTGAAATAGAAACCCTGTTTAAGATGAACATTTTTATTACATGATGAATGCACGTCTGTGGCAAAACAAACAAGGAATTGCTAAGAATTGAACCGTTTATTTAACAAAAATCAAACACATGAGACTGTCAACCTACTAATTTTCAAGCATATATGGCTCTGCATCTTATCACTGGATCTCCTAGAGGGCTGTTGATCACTTTTTATTTACCGCAGAGGCATCCAGGAAGGAAACACTTCATCTTTCAAACAGAAGCACACCAGGGGTGGGCACTCACGTTTTTGTTCTGAAGTAGTATTTAATGTTTGTTGCGCTGCCTATTAAAAATTGCAAATGCAAATTAATTGACACGACTAAGACTCTAGCTAAGTGTTCAGCAAAGAAACTTGGAGAGCAGGAAACTTTGTAATTACCCAGATGGTAAGAGGACAACTCGCTGCAGAGGAGCAAATGAAGTAGGAGTATGGAGGCCGTGTGCAGCCGCGCTGAGCGGAGGCATATGCTGTTTGTATAGCACAACAACAAGGTTTTCCTGTTTTCATCAGCTCATTGGCTTTTATTGAGCCTGTCAGGCTGTAGGAAAGAGGAAAGCAAATGGGCCTCCACTGAGCCGTTTAAATGTAAATGAGATGGCCAATGTCATCTTGGTGAGAGTTTGCTGCGAAATAACAGATTCAGCCTCCATGTAAACATTGTCGAGGCATTGATCTCAAACCTAAGTGGTGATCATTTTAGCTAAATGGCTGACCAAAATGACTGTTCCATAGGGATAAACGATTTCTCATTAACATGAGGTGTTTTTCAATTTGTTTATATAGCTTCAGTGGCTCAGTTTCAGGATCATGTGGGCGGCTGAGTAGCCTCTACGCTGATGTCTGTTTTTATCCATTTCTGGGGATTTTAGCACACATGCTCTTTTTTTTTTCCAGCAACGCCCTGCCTTACTTTCACACAGTTGGATTCGTCCGACCTGGGAGCGGCCCAGTGCAACCACAGCGCTCTGCTGCAGCCAGTGAACAGCTCCACTGGCGATACAGCTTTGCTCAAAGGCACGTCAGTGGCACTGCTCTGGAAGAAGCGCAATCTCATTTTGTTTCATCGTTCAGCCTGGGAAGTCAGGCTTGCAACCTTTAAGTCCCGAACCTGCTTCTCTCAACCTTAAGTCCACCACTACACAGAAAAGCATAACATCTTCCCAGAAATAAAACGAAAATCCCTTATGCTGCACTTTGGTGGGAACAACCCAAGCTGAGAGATGGCGCCGGGTTTGCGTCTGTAACCACTGTTGAAATATTATTTCAGAGGCAAGCCGTTCCTGCATCTTGGAGCACGGAGAGCGGAGCCCTTGAAAAATGCATCAGGGCCAAGGGGCAAACCGGAGGCTATACATTTGTTACTAATTTAGTTGCTGCGCCTTAGATTTCGTCCTTCTCTTCCTCTCCTGGCCCTGAAACCAGGCCCAGTGTAGTAAATGACCTCTAGGATAAATAGACAGCAGGCTACATGACCCTAGCCATCAAAAATGGAGGCTGTAATAAATACTACACAGCTTTACAGGAAGCGCG
>KV751319.1:6901177-6945101 GCA_001698575.1 Mola mola
ATCACTTGGGATTGCGACATCTACCACTACCGCCTTCTTATCCCGCTTGTCGACCACCATGATATCCGGTTGGTCAGCCACCAGCGTCTTATCGGTCTGGATCTGGAAGTCCCAAAGGATCTTAGCTCGGTCGTTCTCAATCTCCTTAGGAGTTGTTGCCCACTTTGATCCTGGAACCTCCATCCCATACTTGGCACAGATGTTTCTGTATACTATGCCGGCCACTTCCTTATGACGCTCCAAGTATGCAGTACCTGCCAGCATCTTGCACCTTTCTGTTATGTGCTGCACTAGCTCAGGGGTATCTTTGCACAGCCTGCACCTTGTGTCCTGTCTGGTGTGGTAGACCCCGGGCTCTATCAATCTTGTGTTCAAGGCCTGTTCTTGTGCTGCCATGATCAGTGCCTCTGCGCCTCCACTTCCTCTATCTATCGGTGGTACATCCTGTGCAGGGGCTTGTCCCTCCATAATGGTCTCTCTTCTTCTTCCTTCTCCTCACTGAGTTTCTGCTGCCTGAGGCATTCACTTAGCAGGTCATCATTCTGATGATCTTCCTGATGTAATCCTGGATCTTGGTTGATTCATCTTGGATAGTGGCTCTGAGACTCACTAATCTTTGGCCTCCCTCTTTCCGCTTAGTGTACAGCCTCAGAGTGCTGGACTATGGGTGAAACCCTCCATGCATGGTGAGGAGCTTCCTTGTCTTGATATCTATGGCTTCTATCACCTCCTTTGGCCAGGCGATTATACCAGCAGGGTATCTGATGACAGGCAGGGCAGAGGTGTCGATGGCTTGGATCTTGTTCTGACCATTCAGCTGACTTCTCAGGACCTGCCTTACTCTATGTAGGTATTTGGCTATGGCTGACTTCCTTGTGACCTCTTCATGATTTCCATTTGCCAGTGGGATCCCTAGGTATTTGTAGCTGTCCTGAACATCAGCTATGTTACCTTCTGGTAGCTCAACCCCTTCAGTTGTGATCATCTTGCCTCTCTTTGATATCATATATATATACCCGAATGACATGATGTCATTGCTGTAGATCCTGGTGTTGTAGCTTTGATTTGGCTTCCAGGGTGGTCTTCCACAGCCCAACTGAGTTCTAAATGGATATATGGTTTTTGGATCTGCTCAGATTCATTTTTTAAAATAACAAATTAGGAGGCCATGAAGTCAAAGCCAATTCACAATGTACAACTTTCAAAGTTGTTTGATCACCATATAGTACACGCTGATAAGGAGTCTTGCACGCACAAAGAAGCAGTTGCCGCCTATGTGATTTTGCTTTGCCTCTCCAAATTGTGATGAACTTTTGGTGACAGCTACCAGCTGTTTTTTCCTCTGTTGGTTGTAACAATGCTTTGACTGTCACTGAAGCACCTCCCTGTCAATCGCTGCCTAAGAACGCAGAGGCCGCATTTGCTTTTATAGCGGAACTTGGCCCTCGAGTAGAATCCACCAGTAGGTGCCAAATTTGGATTCATCCAACAGATTCTGAGACATTTTAGTCAAGTCATTCTGCATTGGGCACTAGGGAAAACGTCACATAATCACCGTAGTCATTGAAATACACCCTATGGGGACCATGAATATCTACACTTTTGTGCCAATCCATCCTAAGTGGTGGACTAGCTGAGTGACACTACCACCCTCAATGAGTATCTCAGCTTTGTCGTTAATGTAATGTCTGATTGACAATATGAACTGACATAAGTCTCATTCTCCATTCTGTTGCTGTCACCATGAAATCAGGAGCGGCACCACTGTGTAAAAAAGCATGAGAAATGTGAGAAAAGGGGCAGGCTTTTGAATTGGTCTGGTTTAATGGATAGCTGTGTGGGGGGGGGGTGTCTTGCTGTCTGTGTGGACTTTGTGTTTTAAAGGACACTTTGGCTTGGTGAGGACATTTTGTCAAGTTCTCACAACTTTAAGGGGATTTTTCGTGGTTAAGATTTGGTGGTGCTTTAGGGTTAGGCATTTAATTGTGATGGTCGATGTTAGTGTGAGGAGCTATGGAATGTATTATTATCAATGAGGGTCCTTACAATGATAGAGATGCCAAAGTCTGTATCTGCATGTGTGTGGACAAATTTCGACTTGAAACTAGTGTTATGAGGACATTTCAACCAGTCCACATAACTTTAATATACTTTCTGAGGGGTAAGACTCTATAATACTGTCAGGGTACAATTGTTTTGGTTATGGTTAGGCACTTTGTTGTAGTGGTTAAGGTTAGGGATAGGGGCTATTGGATGCATTATGTCCTCACAGAGATAGAGGAGACATAACTGTGTGTGTGTATGTGTGTGTAAAAGACTCTGCAGACACAGGTTGACTTTCGCTTTCACCCTGCTGTGCTGATATTGTGCTACACGTCTGCGATCTGAGGGCCCCTGGCAGAATGGGCACACTCCTACATGCTCCATTCTTCCTCAGCTTGACGTTTGTCCTTTGAGCCACACCGGAAGACAACCAATGATACAAAACAACAACAAGGTAAGTGAATTACACTTTGGACGGAGTGGAGGCTGATCAAAAAGCAGAATACATTGTGCAAACGTTATTATTTGGAAAAGGTCATGAAAAATGCAAACTAAACAGTCAACCTTGAGTTTTCACCCCCCTCCGTCTCCCCCAAAATCAATTTAAATAATTCTAAACTGATGATGTCACTATTTCGACCACAGCAACAGTTTGATATTCAGGAGTCATGCTGCCAACTTATACTTTAAAGAAAATTGTATTCCCAGTGAGAGGCACTTGAATCAGAAGATTAAACCTGTTTCTTTTGTACCCCCAGTTTGATAGATTGAAGTAGATTTCAAAGTGAGCGGTTGAGAGAATCATTTCCTTTTGGCGAGACTGAGCAAACTGAAAACCTATATTACTCGTTTATCGTTTGACAGATTTTCAGATCTCAGTCCAGGCGGTCAGTAATGTTGTGAAACCATACAAAAAAAGTTTCACACAATTGATCTGTGCAGTAATTACTGGATAGTGCTTCCTGTTGGGACAAAGCACTCCCCTATGATCTGGATGCATGAAAGGGGGTTAGGATCTGTGCTTGTATTAGTGTCATTTGTGCTATCTGCCCAAAAAGGTCTCAGACATTGATATAAATTTACAATGCTTCTCCAAACTCTATTTAACATTTATGTCCAGTTAAGGACTCAAAGAATAGAGACGGGAAGGTCATATTAACATTTTGTTCCTGTGCCCAGGGTGTGTTGCATGTTCAAGGAATAAGTCAAGGTTTTTCTGCAGTCCTTAGATAGAAAACCTTGTGATCTGCCCATTTCAAACAAAAACGGCTGAGTAATCTTTGAGGAAATCATGACTAATAGAAAGACAGAACAATAAGAAATACTGCAGTTGAACTTTGAGACTAGCCCCAAACAATGATGTCATACAAGGAAAGAGGACTGTACTGTGACATTACAATAATGTCAAATGTAAATCAAATTAAAGTTACTTTCAAGTAAAGAAATTTGTTGACAAAATATTGGAGGAAACACTTAATAAACTAGAATGCAAACTTCTGCAGTGCAGCTAAATCCCACACAACATAATGCTACCCAGCAATAAATGCTTTCAAATAAGGATAACCAAATTTGTGCTTCCAAAATTATTTTTTTTCTACTGGGAGCTAATATTCAGGCTTTGTACTAGACTTTATATGAGTGTTTGTTTTAAGCATTCTTAGTTTTAGGTCAAAGTCATTTTTGCCGAAAAGACCACCACGCCATGCAGAGCCAGTTGGTTCAAGCTATGTGATGGACCCTATCTATCTCTGTGTTAACTCCTTCTGGAAATATGTCAAAAGAATATTTTGACCATGACCTTTCATTTAGAAATCCCAAAAGTTAATCCTCAGTGGCTAGTGTCAAATGACACCATTTGGACCTGTCCATGTCAATTCCATCTTGAGATATGTCCAAAAATGTTTTCGACCTTCCAGTGACCTTGACCTTTGGACTAGAAATGATGACTCCGATGAAAATTTCACTGAAATAGGTCATGTATTTTTTGTGTACTCTTGCTAACAAACCAACTTACAGTTGTCATGTGAAAACATAACCTCACCAACTTTGTTGGTGGAGATAATGACCCTACCTACCCATAACATGCTACATACTTGATAGCTGAGTCTCCTTACTGACACAGCGTATTTCCTGGGTTGTCAGAATCTTGTTGGCTTGGGAGCCAAAGTACCAACCCAATGTGTCCCTATTTGAGTACCAAGGAATAAGTCTCAAAACAGTGTCAATGGCTGGCTTCTTACAGATCACACTTGATGTATAAGATTTAAATGCTGACTCTATATATTTTTGGTTCCAAGACTCTTGTATTTAGGGTGTAAGTCCATGTCGAAAGTGCCCCTCCTTATCCTTTGTGAAGGCTATTTCAACAAGCAGGATGTTTTCCCAAAGTGTTTAGAATTTATATATATATATATATATTTTTTTTTTTTTTTTATTGTTTATCTTTTATACACAGGGTAAGATCTCTGATTAACTGTCCTGTCCCAAATTCTTAGTTTCCTAACCAGCAGCCACGTTCATTACTGCATTCATATGCTCACTCCTCAGTTATTTAGTCCTTTATGTTATCCAAGTCAAGTGAATTATCAGCTGTTTAGTTATTAATTATTTATTTCAGCAGAAGAGCTAAATCCTTTGTAGCACTAATATCATTTAAAAGACTGATGGCAACACAAATTTTCATCAGGAGCACAATTATACATAGTATAGTCAGACTAACCCTGTACTCAGTGTTCAAAGTTTACAGTGTTGTACACTTGTTGTGTTTGTTTATAGTGTCATAGTTTTTTCTGGTCTGATTTTCAGTCTCACTTTACTCTCCTCAATAAAAAGGTCAGAATTTTCTTAAAGTGAGAGTAGATACAGGGTGATATGGGGTGAAGGTGATGATACTTTATACTTTAAGAAGCTTCTTAATAAAGTGAAATTATTGATCTCCTTCCTCTCTTAGGTATTTCATCTTGATCCCAATTTAAGGGAAGTGAAGTCAATCTTATTTACAGAATGTAGCACCCAATCATAATAAACAAAAAAATCATCATGACACTTACCAGGTGGAGCAGATTAAGACCAAATTTATTATCAATTAAGTTAGTTATTAATTAGAGAGAATTTAGAAATAGTATCTAGTACTGGGTGAAACTATAACCTCTTACTAAGTCTACTACCCCCACCCCTTGTTATCATTAACCTGGGGCCTCTTTGTCATGAAGTGAGCATTTGTCCAGCTTTCCATTTTTACTGCCAAACAACAAATGCTTTTCCGTTGCTGCCCTGGGAAAATAAACAATTATTGGAGCATCGGCAGAACACATAGTTTTGTAACTTATTAGATACTCATGGCTTTTGGGAACTTTATTTTCAATGTCATTTTCTTGCATGCAAATAAGGGACTTCATTTTGGACTTATTCTTTCTCAATCTTTTTATTTATGTTCCTTTTCCTTGACCTGTATCCTTGTGGGTTTGTGCTCTTTGAAGAATTTTAAGAAGCCAACGGATAAAGACAGCCAGGGATTTCCACCATGGTAAGGAAATAAAATCGACGCCCTTGTGAAATCCCTTAGTCTGATAAGTGACATCACTAGGTTATGTTATAATGTCAGTTTGATCGATGTACTCATCAAAGGTTCACTGTCTAATTATACCATGCGACATGTTTTACCATGACTGTCGTCCGGAAACGATGGGTGATTCCCAATCGCCGTCCCACCATTAGCAGCATCAAATCAGCCCACTAGCTCTTAGCGAAACATAAATCCCTATGTGAGCACCCCAAGTTGAAAATGGCAAAGCAAATTATTCTTCAGTGTGTCTCTATAGCATCCCAGTGTCCATACCTACATATTATCACATTTCTTTTCAACCTTTCCAGGGCCCCTTGTAAAGGTTTGACATAACAACTACCCAACATTAAAAAGGTACAGGAATTAAGTCATTTGAAGCTGGATAAAAGTTGTTTACTGTGAGTCCTCAGCGGCCCACTAAAGCTTAAAAGGGTGAGAGAAATATAGCTGACAACAGACAAATGGGCAGTCCTGCCTTTGGTCATTGTTACTGTCCAATGGGAAACCCAGTGAAATATCCTGAGGATTCCCTGCCAACATTTACCTGCCCAGCACTTCAGGAGCTCTTTTTATTGTGAGAACCTGTGTTTTTATTGTGTGATCCTACTTTCTATTTTTAGGGGGCCCTTACCGGGCTGGGATTGCGAAGTTGCAACCAAAATAACTCCATAAAGTTTTAGTGGGAAAGTTTAATACCTATGCGGCTCTTGTGTGGTCTTTTCATGATAATGGACAGATTTTCCACTCAAGCTCTGGAAATTCAAGCTCTAACACAAGCTCTACAGTAACAGTGTTCAGAGTTACTTAGTCTAAGTAATTTTGTCTTTGTCTTTTTGTACGGTCTTTTGCAAGTAAATTTTACCACTTCTTGTTTCAGTCAAACTTTGGAATTTTTGTGCATAACTAGGGAAAGTGCTGATCAGATGATCAGCAGTTTGCTCCCCAGCCTCTCAAGTCAAGCCAGTTTTTGTTTGTATAGCACCAAATCGCAACAACAGTTATTTCAAGATCCTCAGGTGAAATACCGAACCCCAAATTGCTTCCAACAGCATAGCTACCGGTATATGAATGTTTGTGTGAATCAATGACAGGTATGGGTGGATCTACATATAGAAAATTGTCACTGTCAAAACTTTTTTTTTTCAGGAGCGTGAAACTGAAAATGAAATTTTCAAAAATTTAAACTGTTTTTCTCATAAATTATCCGAAAAAAATAAACCCAAAACTGTGTAATTAGACACATTTAGGACCCAAAATGTAAACTTACAGTTTTTTTTTTATATTTCAAATGGACTTTTAATGGACATTAATAATGCTTCTCAATGATATCAGGGTAATTACGAGCCTAAAGACTGCTGTTTACCACTATTGATAGCAGCTATTCTACCGTTCTACATAGTACATCACCCTAATCAAAGTTTTTTTCTTGGCATGTTATATTGAAACCAGCATAATCAATGAGTGAAAAGTCATCTGATACTGACTTAGGTTCGGGGAAATCACGGCGCTCATCATCTATCCTCGTCTTAAAACCTGATGTTATTTAGCCTATCCAAAGCTATCTTTCTGAACTTCCAGCATCATTTCTGCACAACACTGCTCTATAAATATTACATAATAAAACATCTTCTTTTAGATACCAAACGCTGAGAGTTGCTAGGGAAGATTGTGGATGTTCTGTACACTGTAATTAAAATCTTTAAAAGGGAAGTTAAATGCTTTTCATTGATCAGCGACAAAATGCAATTACTTTTGATCAATGACAAAAGTCCATTTACTATTGTTTGTTCGGCCAAACCCAAAGTTTGCAGTTTCATTTCCTTTGCCCCTTCGAGGGCTACAGTTAGTTTACCTCGCTGTAATTTCTCTTTTTGAAAATGACAAGACTACATGTCAATGGGCAAGTAAAAGTAAAATGGAAGAAGAAAGATGATACTGTAAGGTAAATTAGATTTAACGCCAAACCACACTGAAGCCGTGAAAAAGGAACCAGAGGAGAACTGTTAAATACGCAATGAATACTGTGTGATCTAAGTCTGATTACAGAGAATGATACGGAGCCAAGAAATGCCACTGAGATGCCAAGATAAGGACTTTAGGCGCTGTTAGAGATAGAGTATAAAGACTAAATCTGTCAGACGTGTTTTTACCTGTTAATCATAACAGCAAATTAGACGGTGAGGTTAAAAAATGAATGAGGTTTCTTACCATCAGAAAAACAAACAACTTATCAGTCACAACTTGACATAAACCCACAGGGAAGACAAACTTGCTCTCTAAAAATAAATTGGAAAAATAAATTGGAAAGATAGCATGTTGACTGCAATTTGATTGTCAGTGCCTGTGCATGACAAGTTGGCCAAACAAATGACTTTGACATGAAGAACAGTACTTGTTTTTCTGTCGTTTATTTCTGTATATCCTCCAAACAAAACAGAAATTCCACATGGTAAAATGATCAAAATGTCATTGCCACCCTTTTCTACACCCAGATCTCACAAGCAAGTCAAGACGTTTTGAGCAGCTTTTCTGTTACTGAAGACAAAACTGAAGGCAGAAAGACCCTCAAACAAAGAGCAACTGAAGGGGGCTGCAGCGAGGGTCTGGCAAAGCATCTCCAGGTAGATGGATTTGTGATGTCCATGGGCTCCTGACTTCAGGCGGTCATTGACTGCAAAGGAATTCTGCAACCCTAACCCTAAAGACTACACTTATATTTACAATTATGTGGATTTGTCCAAATAATTTTGAGTCAGTGAAAATTGAGGTACTCTAAAATTCCTAAACCATAATGCAATACTAATGCCATATCAATGCCATATTTTTGTGAAACTTCTTAGATTAAAGCTAAAAGTCTGCACTTTGATCACGTCTTGATTTTTTTAAAATTTGAAATCTATTGAGGTGGAGTATTGAGGCAAATTGATAAAAACTATATCATTGTCCAAATACTTCTGGACCTATCTGTATGTCTATTCCATATAAATATATATGTATTTGTATATCCTGTCTGTCATCACAGACAGGATATTTATCAGAAAAAAAAAATATATAGGTGTATATTATGTTACGTGTTAGCATGGCAGCAAATGCAGGCAAGGAGAGTCATTGAATAAGTTTCAATCCTTTATCTGAAACCCATTCAAAATAAATGTACAGTTCACAATATCACAATAATTTTGCCTAGGTCTTAAACAAAAAGGTTCCCATTCAAACCATCCTAAAACATGGTAACATTACCACAATAGCATGATGATGCATCTCACTGTCCTTTAGGCATGGCCATCACGATTAGCCTACCACACAAGCACACACGTAATGTCTCTGTCACTGTCCCAAATGTTCGACGGGGTGAAAGTCATGGAAAACATCCATACGAGTGGGCATCCATTCCTGAGAAAGTCCACGAGATCTGTGCAAAGAAAGGAATCCAAAAGTGAGAAGGTATCCGGTCCAATGATGTCCACCGTGACGATGGAGTGCTCTTTTCTACGTTCTAAACTCTGCTCTCCATGCAGACAAAGCATGAGAGGATGAAACGTTGATCATTTCTTTACTACTGTATATCACTTACTCTTGTGTTATTGCAATGTACTTAATCTTACAAATAGATGACCTTATGACAAAATAAAATGCAGAATCATGTCAAAATAAAACAAAATAATGTAGAAATAACATATAAAGGTAGGTTCATCACAATTATTATTATATCACATATCATTAACATATACAGTTAGAAAATATAAACCCATATAATATCCATCTTAAACGTACCCGGAGTAGATATTTAGATATGCCAAATCTATTTGCAGATATACAAATTTTACAACGGGTGTTTCATATATGTTATCAACTTATATCTTCATGTATGCAGAGAATAAATATATGTGAATATATGTGACTCTAAAACCTTCAAGGTGATTCTATCGTGACAACATACATCTCTGATGTCTGCGGACACATTGACGGCAATTGTGCTTTCATTGCGTCATGTTCTAGTACCATGTCAGGAAAAAGGAAGAGGTAAAACATGGCCACACAGTTTACAATCCAAAACATTCTAAAGTATGATAAGGTTTGATTTGCCTGAATTTCTTCTTTTGAGGAAGGCTTTTCATCCTGCACATCTTGAATGGGAGCTGTTAAAGTAGGTGAATCACCCAGCGTGAAAACACACATCCTTTGTGGTAACTAATCTAGTAAAACAGGAAGTGAGATCCCAATTTATCAGGAAGTTAAGGTCTCGTTAAAAATCTGCATACGTGAAGTAGACTTGTGATGTGAGACTAGGACAGTCTCATCTACTGGAGGAGAAGATCTGCTCACTGATCAAATACACTAATGATGAAAAATATAGCTAAGGGATGTCATTTTTAATAAATAATTTGTATTAAGTGTTTTTGCAGGTATTTTGAATTGAAACAGTGAATCTGAAAATAAAATGGCTCAGTTACTAAAAATTGTTTATTCTTCTGCTTATATTATACCAAAAGAGAACCTCAACACGTGTACGCTACAGTAAGCGTTGTCTTGGATTTAAATAAATGTGAATAGCTCCTTATTTAATAAAAATGAGTGTCTTTAACTATATTCCACTATTTCTAAACAAGTTTCTATCATTGAATACGTTTAATACTAGAGATGGCCTTTTCAAGCACAAATGCTATTCTATCTTCACTTCTCAATGCTCAGCTAGATTATCATCATACAGTTTCTCAAGTCGTGCAGCAACTCTTGCAGGCGTCTTTGCATGTTTCTGCTGTTTGTGTAGCTACTGTGGGACATAGTGGCATTCAGAGCAATGACAAATAGTGATCTTGAGTGGGAAAGACCGTGCTAAGCTTTAGCTGAAGTAACGCGACATCAGCAGTCATCGCATTATTCACGGGTGCTGGCAAAAACTATATATTTTCAGACAAACCAATAATCAGGCCAACTTTAAAATTTTTATAATTTTCACAAAATTTGAAAATCATGACTCATCCCTATTTAACATATTTTTGTACTACTGTATTGTTACTCCATTTAATTACGTTTGATCCATTCAGTATTTGCTTTCAGTTTAGAAGCTACACCTTATCTCATTGTGGCTACCATCTGTTCTCAGAGCTCACCTAGATGGACGACCACTTCTTTGTCTAGAGACACAGCTGATGCCTTTGGACTGCACGGGAGAATTCACTAGGCAAGTCAAGCATCAATATGCTAATCTGTACATTTACACAGTTAGAGGACATTTGGTAACATATTTCAGAACTTAAACTGGACCGTGTATGTGTCCTTTTTTGAGGAAGATAGTCATACATGGGAACATTTCACTTGATGATCTGTTGTCATCTTTGATATATGATGCATTAAGCTGCAATAATATTTTTGCTGAAGTCATCTTCTGACCTCAGACCTTCAGACCTTCATCTTGAGACCTCAGTGCTTAACTCACAATATTACCTTCACAATAGTTACGTCTAGATGCAAAATTGGAGTAAATGAGAATTGACATAAATAAACACGTGTCCAGCGTGTACCCTGCTCTCGCCCAATGACGCTGGGATAGGTTCCAGCCCCCTGTTATCCTGCATAAGATAAGTGGTAGAAAATTAATAAATGACTGAATGTATTGTATTTATTAAAAAGATAAAATTAAAAAAGGGAAAACGAGGAGCTTTAGATCACATTCACACCAGCTTTGTTTATCCAGGATGAACCAAACCCTGGAGCGTTTACCTCCCTGGTGCTTGGGTTGGTTTGAATGCAGTCTCAGGCCTCTGGTGCGAACCAAATAATCCAAATCTTGTCCTCATGAAAGGTGCGGTCTTGGACTGCTTGCGAGTGAACTCATCTTGGGTGTGTACCCCATCCGCACCAATCACTGCAAGCATACTATCCATGAGAGCAAAAATGCCTCCTGGAAACATGGGCAAAAGAGAATGTTTCCCAATTGTTGGAACAAGTACACAAGAACAGAGATTCAAAATCTTCAGTGAAAGAATGAGGCAGAATTGCCTCAAGTGCCTCAAGTGTTAAGGAGTGTCACATAAGAGTTAAGAGGCTGCGTCAAAAATACATAAAAATACACAACACACTGCTGAAAAGTGTCAGCTATTCTGATAGTAAAGAAAGTTTTTTGGTATGGAGACCTCGACAATGTTTGAACGCAAGATCCATGATGAGCCAGTCGTCTTCCGTGGTACATTCTCCCCTAATTGCGGAACGTCTTTCATGAAAGACACCAATTATTAAGTTATTCTGTGAACGTCATTTATTCATATGGTTATATGCACCATAAACTAAAATATATGGCCTGATATGCCCTCAAGATCAATACGAGCAAGAAAATAAACTGTCAAGGCTGCAGGAGAAATTGTGAGGGTTTTTTTTTTTCTTTTTTACCCACCTAGCCCCCTGACTAATTATTAAACGGAATTCAGTGCACATGACTTTTATTTGCAATTTTACAGTCTGTTTGAGGTTTGCCTTTGTGAACAGAAACAATGTATTTAACTCACATCTGTTGCGCACAAAGCAAGTAAACTATTAGGTGTGAGCAAGACCGTAGATAACATAAGGCACATAGAGTACAAACATCAGAACAAATGAGTCATAAATGTGGAAGCATCTAAAGAATGATAAAGAGGCATTTTGATAATAATGGCATTGGCTTGAAGCCTGCAGGAGAACTTTCACCTGTCCACGGGAAGTCTGAAATCAGACTCACCACAGGGCCATTCCGGGGTATTCATTTAATGGGGTTGACATCTGTCCCTATGATTTGGTCTGATTTCCAACTCAGCCCGTTGATTTTTAATAAGCAGTGGATGAAAATCAACTTTATGTGTACCCCAAAGCTGATTTGGCTTACCACCATAACAGTCTCTTGATGGGAAAGCATGTTACATGAACTGCACCGAGGAGACTGGGGGCCGACATGTACAGGACGTGCATTAAGCACTGCACAAAGTGGCTCCTTTGAAGTTGTAACTGATGGCCTGCAGGGCTGTGGCCTGAGAGAGAATTGTAGTAATTCAAAAAAACAGAGAAAATTACAGTAAGTGTTGAAATAAAAACCCAACACATCCATCCATTTGCACCGCAAAGCTATGTTTTGTTATTAGTAGGAGTCATCACTGATCGGAGATGGAACCTTTTTCTTGCACCTTGTTCACATGCCCATAGAGAGAACTCTCGCACATGGAAACTTGGTTAGCCTCCTTGAATAAATTAGTTGTTGCATGATTGAGTCACAAATGTTCCACATCACTCAGAACAGACACAAAGAAAAATGCCAAAACCACACAGTCAAAAGGCAGAGTTTACATGACCTCTGATATGAGTAGCCATAGATATTCCCAGCACGCACCACCTAACAAAAGGAAACAGGGGAAAGGATCCCAGTTTCTTTTGCTTGAGCACCACTGGGCACTGGGTACAATACCAGGCGACCAATAAAAATGAATGCCAGAAAGGAACGGAAAAGGGGGAAAATGTTGAGAAAGGGGAAAAATAGCCATTGACATGTTGCTCCAGACTGAGAGAAAGTAGCATTGTTTAGATGCTTTGTTTGAAACAGCAGGGGTAGGCTTCAAGTAAGGACTGAGGCACATCACGTGCTTTGCTTTAACCACTAAGAGAGCTAAATGAGGGCCAAAACTCAGCCTGAACGGTTCTAGAAGTCTTTGAAGTCAAATAAAACCACCTCATCGATCACAGAATCAAAGGCCTTTTTTCGTCTCTTTTCTCCTCTGTCTCTTTTCACTCTTTGGAAGCTTTTGTTGAATGTAAAAATGGACCTGTCTGAGGGCTCCTTCACTTCCCATGGAATAGGGTCAAAACAAAAATTCTCAGATGGACTGGATTCCATGAAACTGGCATTTCAGTGTATTAAAATGAATGCAATGAACCCACTTACGTAGAAGATTATTTACTTAGTGGGTATAATGGCAGCTGGCAATATAGGTGTTTTTACCAGTAGTATATTAAACTGGGACAGTGGTTTGACTTGAATCAATTGCTCTTAATTTCTTGAATCTATGAAAACTTCTCTCTTACATGTAGAAAACTGACCTGCTGTGTTATGAATACATGTGGTAATCTAAGAAAGACTCTTTTAAACTTTAAGTTTCTAATTAATAACAAAAGATTAAATGTTTAAACATCGCCCATCATTTACGCCCAGGTATTTAACACACCTCACTATTTTATGGCAACAACTTACTGGACATGTGAACCAAGCCTCTGTGTCCATTTCTAACAAGGAAACAATTGAGCACTGACGACATTAAAAATATATTTCAAAATAGAAAAAAATGAGGGTGCAAGAGGCGATGCTAGGTGGAAATGTTGAAAGACTTTAATGGTGTGTTAGATGATTTATGAAACCTAAGATAATGGACCCCAGCTGGTTGATGGTCAGAATGTAAGCCATGAAAGTTAAATTTGGTTGAATTCATTGATAATGATGACATGTGTATCCCATCATAAACATCAAGGTGAAGCATTCCTAGTAACGTTACATGATAAACTGAGTAGGCCAACCTATAAATGCCAGTACGGCTTTGTAAAGTTGATAGTTGGACAAACGCTGCAACATAGTCACATGACAAAGGCAGGATGAACAACATAGGGGCTGTTATAAAAGTAGCTGCTAGAATTAAAATCCATTGGGGAAAAAAATTGGTTATGAACATTTTTAATATACCTCAAAGTGAACAAAGAACAGGCTGTGTAATATAAATGTGACATACATAATGCTTTAGACTACCAAACTCTGGCTCTCCATTTGACTGTGACATCAATAGGTTGGACGTTGAAGCGCTGCGAAGCACAGAAGCCGCATTACAAATAAGAAAGAAGTGGAGGTAAGGCCACTAAAAGAGACTCCTGCATCTTGGGGTTTTCAGCATAACACAGTATTAACACACAAGACACAGCAGTTCCCTTCATACCTGGCTCGATGCTATTGTGAGCCCCATTTCCAATCCCTTTTTGCCCATATTGGTGGACAGAGGCTGGCCACACCCATCCGGTTTACTAAATCCAGATCTAGTTCTCTTAAATCTCCTGCTACTGTGGACTTTCTTGCTGTTTATGCTGTCCATTTACCTTGTTTTCTCTCACACATTCAGTTAATGGAGAAAAATTCAGGAGAAAAGCCTACTGCGAATGGCATTAAATCACACATGAAAATTTTAAAAATGACTTAAGATATTTGAGAGTTATTTAGACACCATTTAGTGAGAGAAGGCTGCTCTGACAACACACGAGTTATGTAACCTTAAAAAAAAAAATCCCTGTGTCTCTCTTAAAGATAGATGTGCAGCAGTGGAACATAAAATTGAACATCAAGGCTCAGAACAATTGGACTTCAAAAATGCAGACTTGGACACAGGACAAATTCTGGAAAAAGGTTTAATCAGGCTCAGGGTCGGTACACAGGAAGGCAAAAACTGGGCATACAAATCAAAAACATTAGGCAAAAACTCTGGTCCGAAGCACAAATCACAAGGTCAAAACTTACAAGGCTAACGTGACGAAACAGCTGGCACACTGACAAGAATGACAAGACGATCTGGCACAGAAGGAAGTGGAAGCACAGTTTAAACACATGAGGGGGGAGGGGAAACAAAAACGAGACGCAGGTGGTTATGATTAAACTGTACCGGAAGACGTGGATGAACGGAAAACACTTGTCACAATAAAACAGGAAACTGAACATACATAAAACAAACTAAACACAGACAACCTGACAAACGGGACCTGACACCAGCATCCGAAATACTGCACCTATTGCAATGACATGTCAAAAGCACATTCATTGTAAAACTCTTTACACAATCGTTACACAAACTCTAAGTACTTACAAAGCCGTTATTTCTCTTTATCCACTACAGCTTTTAGGTCAGAGCCTCATCTCCTCTAGTCTAGTCTTCAGGTTTTCATCTCTTCAAATGAAGTAATATTGGTGGTAGGAGAGCACTAATCCTCTTCAGTCTACATCTTTAAATACATGGGAATTATTGGAGGGCTATCCATGGTATTCGAGTTTCCCGATATACTATAGATATTTCAGCAGCTAACCTTGACTTGCAATTAGCTCTCCTGGTTTGCTATTTAAAAATGGGAGAACAGGTCAAAGACAAAATCCTGTTCACTCCAAAACTTCACCAGCTTCTCTTTTTTTTTTCACAGTTTAAGAGAACAGAGACGTGCTGATGTTCTTGCGCCTCCTCCGAGTGTTTACTACATGCGAAGTTTGGTGCTTCCTGATGCTTGACAAAGCACACCTATTGGTTGTTAATAATGTCACATCAGTTTACTACTGTTTATTTATACTGTATGGGCCTGGACAGCAAGCCTCCGATAATATTAATCATGTTTGATTCTAACATCAAGACAAGAAAAGGGAAAGTATGTTTTTAATTGCTGACCATCCCAGCCCACTGGTAATCGTTTCCACAACTGCTGGCCATAATATGAGTCCAGAAGGGTTTGTTAAATTTGTTTCAACTAATTACAGTAAGTGGGATGTTACGCATTAAGAGCAATGAAGGGCTTTTTGTATCAGATACTTGTTAAGCAACTAAATTATGCAGAAATAAAATGAATACATTGAACATACACTGATCATCCAAGACATTGAAACTAAGTGCAGTGAATAACATTGGTTATCTCATTACAATGCAAAACTCTGCTGAGAAACTTTGGGTCGTGACACCCATGTAGATGATAATTTGTCACTCCTAAACCACCCAAACGTTGTTGCATTGTGGGAGGGCCCCCAGGAAGGTATAATGTGGCTGACCAGACCATTATTACAGTTCAGGAATGATAATAGGAACCATGACAAAGAGCCTAAATTTGTGACCTGGCTTTCAAACTTCTGAGATCAGAATCACCATTCATGGGATGCAAGAAACCATGGACAATATCCAAAGGATCCGTTGCCAGGTATCACAGGACTGCCTCAGGAGGTCTACCGTCCATGTCTTGACATGTCAAAGTTGTTTCAGTTGCATAAATACGACTAGCACAATAGGGCAAGTGGTTTGAATGTTGTGCCTGATCTACCTAAGAAGATTTTTGGCTTAGTACTTTTACTACAGTACAATATTCTACAACACTCCACTTTTGAGTATCTTTCCACCACACCTTGCCTTATAACATTTCCTGTCTGAGTTCAGGATCACAGGATTAAAAGGCCTTAAACAAATGAAACAAATGTAAGGCAATTAAAAGTTCAGCAAATAGACCATTTTGTTAGAGAGGCACCTGAAAAACACAGTGAGATGTACATTTTTGTACAATCGGACACAGAGGTTTAAATTCAATCACAGTGGCTTTGAATTCAGTAACAATGCTTAGCCCTTTTTGATGACCTCCACTGATCTGTTCACAGTTAATTGCTTGAGTCATGTTTTGGTAAACCTGAACCTCTAATCGCTTTCGCTCACTCTGTCTGGCTTTCTCCGTTTACACCCCCTGCCCACGGCTTCTCCATGTCTTTCACTTCCATGGCCTTTTTCAGCATTACTGCTCTTTTAGTGAGGGCTCCCCCACCCTCCCCCATTTCCGCTGGGGTGAGTTGTTGGTCGGAGAGCTCAGCCAAGGGTCACGGGTGTACTTTTGCTAGCTGCGTCCCTGTGTACCTCTTTTACTCTCTCTTCATCTTTTGCTGCAATCATCCTCAAAGTTCTAAGTGATTTCACCCTCAATCACACGCAGGAAAGCTACTAGGGACTAACATCATCATCCACCATCATCATACAAGTGACAAAGCCGCTGCTCATTCTTAGAGTAGAATGGTAACAACACCTAGTCTTCTCAAATGTTCACAGAGAACCACATCAAACGTCTCATGCCAAAGACTGAGAAAGTAACAGTTGGAGAACCCAAAGATCTGATTTTGGATTAGATTTAAATGGGAAACCACTTAATGTTTGAGCTCTTTAGATCTTTTGCATCAATTCATTAATCCAGACAGCAGGTGCTGACACAACGATGACACAAAGCTCTCATTCAGACCTCTATCCACTTAGTGTATTATTAAGTTTTTACTTTGTCTGAAGCTGGAGACCCTATCGTGAAAATCTAAAATATGGACTGAAGATAGAGAAATCTACTATACTTGGAATGGAAAATCATTGTTAATTGAAAGCAAGTTGTATTTTATATAATTTAATGTAATGATAAATGTTTACGTACGATAGAATACAGGCATCGATCTGATTGGAAATGTTGTTCTTAATGAGTTTGCTTTTTCTAAAAGTTCCCCCCTGCAAAAGGTTGGGGTAAACACTGTTTGGATTTGCAGATTATGGATGGATTTAGTCCAATCTGTTTCCAAAGGGCTGGGGATCATCATATGAGTAAATACAATGACATCTGGAAAGTTTAGACAAGCATGGAGAGATGTTTAAAGGTCAATTTCATATACTTTTCCAGGACTGGTAGTTTACCTGAGGCTATTAGTGTTGCTCTAACACTGTAAATATCAGCCATCTGGTACACTGGATGAATTCTGGTGGATGAAAACTGAATACGTTTCCTTTCATTTGTGAAACTGAAAGCTTTTATTTCGATAGATGCTAATTAAAGTCAAAACTAACAGGCACTGATCAAAGCACTGTGCTTGCATAAGGGTTTGGATTTGTTTGTTAAATTTTCTTTTTTTTCTCCACATATTACATTTACTGCATTACGTGTTTCTACAAAGATCTAAACATGTATTATCTGACCTTTGTCAGAATAAAGGACATGTCAAATACACAACATATGTTAGGGTCCGTTTGTGTTAAGTGGCTGTTTGTTAGGGTCAGTTTGTCGTTTCCCATTTTATTTTGAAATTTGTTTTGTGTCTTATTCCTCATGTCCTGTCAAGTTTTCTTCCCTCTTGTGTGATTGCCTCCACACCCTAATGTGTTGCAGCTGTGTCTAATTGTGGTCCCCTTTTCAGTGTATTTAAGCCGTGTGTTCCTTCTCTCCTGTGCCAGATTATCTTGTTCCCTAGTGTCTGTGTTCCAGCAGTTATTCCTTTGTGAGTCTCTTTGTGCATGATCTTGTTTGTTCTTTAAGTTTCTGCATAAGTTTAGTGATTCGCTACCTTAGCTCGATTATCTGGATTACTGGTTATTGACCTCTGCCTAGTTAAATTAATTTGATTGTGAATACCCCTGCATCCAGAATCCTCCAGACCCATACCTGATCATATGCACCTCGGCACATCCAGCATCTGTCAACCTTCTAAAGAACAAAGTGGGATCTCTGCAGATATATGAAGCTTTAACCAGACCAGCAAACACCTTTAATGTGTATCGCTGCAGTTTAAAAGTGCACAGACAAGAAAACAAAATGAAGTTAAATGAAACACTCCCAGGTTTTAAAGATTCCTAATACATTTGAATATAATGCATCAGTGTTTTGTGTATAGATCAATAACCACATTAAATTAGTTTGTCTGAAATGTACAGTAAATGATGAAAATCAGTACAGACGTGTTCATTGGTCCAGGTCCTTTTTTATTTTTGTTATTGTATCTGTTTACTAGATTCTGGCTAAAAACACTTACAAACTTAATATACGCTGTACTTTGCATGACTGTATACATGATGATAATAATGTTCTATTGACCCCCTAAGACCCCAAGGGTGCAGAACAGAGTGGGCATCAGTGACAGCAGAAATGATAATGATGAAGTCAGACCCAGCATTTAACGGTAAGATAGTATTAAAGGAAGGAGGAGCTGAGGTGGAAATGGGTTGCAAAGCAGGTTTTAGAAGAAATCGAATGAATAGTATGAGATCTGCCAATTGGATTGAAAATTAGAAAAAAGGAAATCAGCTGATAGAGCTGTAATGGCCTGTCTGAACTAACACCATTTATCATTTCTGCAGAAACCACTAGAGCCAAAAATAAATTAATTAATGAATTGCAGCCATTTATATCTAAATGCTATGCTATGCTTAAGTCCCTTCATGATTATTGCTTATTTGCTTGCTTATGATCTCTCAAGATTTGTTCTCCTAAATTGAGAACTATAGCTGCAGAATGAAAACCTATGGAGGCTAAAGGACTGCATTTTCCTGCAATCTTTGTGAAACTATGATGCCATTAACAAGCTCTTTAGTAACATCATTAACCAGCATCGCAGGCTGAATGAATGGTCCACTATATGGCTCCTTCACTTTTTTCTAAGCTAAGAGAATTTTACATTGAATAAAAGTTTGTTTCAAACTGTGTAAGTGCAACTTGGCCTGACTTGGGAGCACTGCAATTATGATGGAGCATATGAAAGCATGGTGGTATCATTGATGAGGAGGTAGACAACACAGCAGCAGGGTAAGCCCCATAAAACCCACATGTTTTGTACTGAAGTGAGAAAATGTAATGTGTGGCAATTTAGCTACTTCTTATTGTTGAGATCACATCCTCGATCATACTGTCCTGATGACCCCCTACTGACCCCCTGAATGATATATGCCAAAAAAAAAGAAAGACACTAATTTCTTTGTATTTTTATATTAAAGTGTAATTGTAATTGTTTTCTTTGCATTACCACGTACTAGCCAATTTTAAACATATATTGTCATGGCATCAAGCTGTCAATCAATCTTCAATGTTAGCAGAGCTACGACTGCGCTGTAGTTACCAGCTATCCACATTCATCCCAACATTATGTTGCACCTTCTACCTTGTGATTGGTTCTTTCCCGTTTCAATAGGAAATACATCATGACACAGCAATTAGATACTCTCCAACGTCCATTTCAGGTGGACTTTAATTTTACTGACTATTTTCATATCTTTAATAGATTAATCCAAAAAAGACGGACATATTAATCGATTATTAAAATAACCATTAGTTGCAACCCTAGTTGTCTCATAACATACACCTGTCAGAGAACATACCCAACTACCTAGACTATCAATGATCATCAAGGGTTTCCAAGAAGCAGCCCTACAGACACAAGTCCTTTCTTCTAACTTTAATGACATTATTCTCTCCAGAGTGTGTTATCTGTGGTGGATGTCTCAATCTCCCTGACAAATAGGTTTGGTGTGTGTGTGTGTGTGTGTGTGTGTGTGTGTGTGTTTGTGCTGTGAGGTAATCAGTGTGCCAGTTGTGCCGTAATGGCTTACATCTGTTTAAAGCAGATTTCAAAACATAAACCCCTTTAAAAAATCACCCATTTATGTGAGAAGCCACCTTATGGCACAAAGTCCACGTGTGCTACTTAGGTGTTGTATGGGTGTACTCAGACTATGTTTCCAATTTCGTTTTACTCGTATATTTCCTTACATTGTTCCCTAACAAGCCCTTTGTGTGTGTGAGCACCAGACCTTGTGGCTATCTCCATCTCTTTCTCTGTGTGGGGATACACTTGCTGCTTCAACCATGATTTCATACTAACTGGCAGGAAATCAAACAGTTTCGATAACGTCTGTAATTGTTGCTTTAACACTGCAGAAGAGATTAGGGGCTTTTTGATAAGATTACGGTACGTGCGTTATCCTGCATCTCTTTTGGCTGAGAAGGTAATTCTGAAAAACAGGTTTGATGAGGAGTGTTTAAAGCTGATGAGGAGGGGGAAAAAAATCTAGTAGGGTTGACTCAAAAACAAGTCAGACATGGACACATAACAAAAACTCTTATGCAGAACATGGGAATGTGCACACTACAGTGATACTAGATGGCAAAAAGCCATTTTTTTAAATTATTTTCCACAGCCCATGTCCCTTAATAAAACTGTTTTATTTATGACATGTTGACACGTGCTTTATAATAAAAATGTCCTCAATTAAAAACAAATAAATCATCATACTTAATGTTCATGGTACTTACGAGTTACCCATTACTTCAAGATATTTATGCCTGCCTCCATCAGCTTTAAGCATTACCTTTATCCGCTTGAAGCAAATTGATGTATCAGATCAAGTAATTCACACCTCCGTGCCTCCCAAAAATATAGACACACCATCCAAAAGACATTAAACTAATCCAGAATCTTGGCGGCAGCAGCACAACTGTCAAACATCCACTAGTTAAAAAAAAAAAAATGTCTATGCCCTTTCAGGGTGAAATACAGTCCAGCATGACATCTGAGGACAGACTTCAGGTCTCAGTCAGCAGACTTTGAAACTTTGTGCAGCAATTTATGTGTATGAAATTCCGAGTGATATGTAGTGAAGCTGTGTATATGTATTTACCCTGATCAGCCATAACATTAACTCCACTGACAGTTCTACTGAATAACATTGATCACCTCGCTACGGTGCAAAGTTCTGTTGCGAAACCCCTGATCCTGGTATTCATCTGGATGCAGCGTGACACAAACTGCCCTAAACCACCCTTGAAGACCAAACATAGCCCCCATGTAGCTCCATGGACCATAATTTCGGGGGGTTTTCCAGTATATTTCGCGGCTGAACTTTATATCGTAATGTATTACGTAATGCAACATTTAGGTGTTCTAGCAGCTCCCTGCCCTAGGGACAAAAAATTGAGTAGGCTAGGAAATCAACAAGAGTGATTAGAGTCATTGTTCTCCCCTTCACCGCACAGCGATATGATTGGGCTGCAGTAATCATTTTCTGCTTGCTCTCTTCAAAAAGTGAAGCAGTGATAAGTCCATATTTCTCTTAAATTGAAGGATTCCAGGGCAATATCAATTATCTTTAAGGTCAAACAAATGTTGCCGGGATTTTTTTTACATTTCTTTCCATCCCATAGATATACTTACACACATTACTAATCTTTGGATTTTCACAAAATATAATGTAGAAATTGTTTTAATTCATTTTCAGGAGTAATGAAGTTTCTTCTGTGAGATAGACATTTTGCCTAGTTTTGTGTCAGTGCAGTCTGCAGTCTTCATGAGTTGCCCGTGAGCTGATTGTATGTGTCAAAGTCCCTAAAAAAGGACTCTTGTAAGACATGTGAAACCTGTTATCAAGAGATTAGAAAGAAACGAGACATTTTACACTTTGGTTTGCTACTATATATTGAAGTCAGCATGCTAAGAAAACTAGCCAGTCCTACTGCCTCTTTATACCACCTCCAAAGGCAAGAGTACAGATGGGTATCGTTAAGATTTTAAGATTTTGACTACTTGACACTGCTCATCTATACAGAAATGTAAACAAATAAGGAACAGAATGAACTACGAACAACTGCTTTACAATCGGCTGAGCGTTTGGCTGTGTCCGGGATCGTGGGAACATTATCCAAAATGTAAATTGATTAGTGGCTTAATAACATGTAATTACAATTGTGTGTGAGCACTTCTGGGCAGCAGTTTAGATGTTCGCCATTTCAGGCGGATTTTATGGCGATATGGTTAGTCAGTTGACTAATGGATAGTAACAATTATTAGCCCATGTTTATATAAATTAACTGCATTGGCTCCTGCAAGCATAACATTCCTGGGGTGGATGGGGAGGTGATAGAGCAACTACGAGCTGCGCTGTTGTGGGCTGTGCATTTCTCCGTCTTTAATGTAACGTGCTTTGGCCAGATGTTTTGAAGGATTGCTCGTTGTCCTGCCTTTACAGGACTTGTGCTTGGGGCAGCAAGCATTGTTCGCATCAATCGCTTAGAGCAGAGTCTCTGTGTGCCAGGGTGTATGAGACTGAGAGACAGGCAGACAGTGAAAACCCACCTCGCCCCACACCACCTGCTCAGGGCAGATTCTGATAAAAAGATGTCTGTTCATGACTGGAAATAGCAAAAATCGTCCTAGACAAATGGAATTTGTCCAACACCATTAGCATAGAACTTGGAGCTTATTGATACTACCATCTTTATAAATTTAGACTATTTAATTTGGAACAGTGTAAATTTGGAACCCATCCCTGGAAGAGTCCAATAGTCCTGGTAGTCTCAACTGGGAGCTGTATACAAGTGGCAAACTAAGTTTCAGATGCTCTCTTTGTCAAATAAGTTCACAAAACTAACTCACCAAATGTCAAGTAATATTCTTCAACCCACTTTTTATTACTAAACATTAAAATACAGACATTCATTTTCTGAGTTTAAGTTCATCTCTTTGACGCCAAAGACAAGCTTAGTTTAGCACTTTAGCATTAGTTCTGGTGGGCCACAGAAGTCAAGCTCAGCCCACATACCAGCTACATCAGCCGATCTCAAGCCAGCACAAATCAGCTGGTAGCTCAGCTGACGTTCATTGGAAGTCATTCAGGCCACTTTATTTAAACTGGTCTCCCCCGCTCTGACATGCTGTTTTCTCTGCAAGACATTTAACCAACCTCAACCCAGTCGCCTCCATTTGTATGTATCTGTGTTGTTGTTCATGTTGGCACATGAAGGGCAGGGAAATGGGTCTCCCTGTTTAAAACTTACCACATATGCTTGTGGAAGGACAGGGAGCGCCCATACGCCATACCTCCAAATGCAATTGCTAGAATTTTGCCATGCATTCAATATTTGTGACTGAAATGCTTTGTTAACTGAAAACCATTTGGAGTCACGTCTCCACAATTACCTCTGGTTTGCCCAAAGTAAATCCTAAATATACTGAGAAGGATATGAAAATACGCCATTTATACATAGCATTTTCTCCCTACTATTTTACTACCTCTCCTCCGTTGCCATATCACATCTTCCCCAAAGTCATAGTCCTGTTGTCAAACTGGTCTCTCCTGGTGTCAGAGACTGTGTCTGTTCCAGGTTTGGGGATTTCTTCTGTGATCCGAGGTTGTGTCTAAGGCTTACTACATCTAGGGCCACTAGCTTCACTGCTAATTGAGTAAACAATCACCTCAGCTCAACCAGAGATAATAACACAGCCCAAGTTACAACTGCTGTAACTACAGCAGACATTGTAGCGTAGTTTGCTTCCTGACCGGTCACAAAATCAGTATGAACAAACTGAGATCTAAATGATGTTTCAACAAATTATCATTACTTTAACGCTCTAGTAATAATTTTTCATAACATAAATAATTTTGTTGAAAACGATGCAGTTTAAAGTTAAAAAAGTACGATAGACAAAGTCATTCATATCCCACTCTTCCCTTGTCGAACCCAGCAACATCATCACATACACATGCAACTACCCTTTGTCCTTTGGCAATTAAGCAGTTGGGTGGCGACAGCTAATGTGGTGGTGGGATGTTAATGCCCGGACAACAATGTCCTGTAATACACATTGACCCTTATCACCTGCAAACACACACGAGTTCCTGCCCAACAACAGCCTTCTCAGACGTCAATGTGACGGCATCCTGCTGTGTCATTTGTCAGTTGATGGATTTGTGGGAATGATATGTGTTCCCTAGGACAGCACTTTTCCTGACTCTTGGGAAAATCTCTCCTACAAATTGATGCAAGAGGCGGGAGATTCATTGGACAATTTTTAATATCAAGGTGTGTGTGAGTTTGCAATCGGTCCTATTCCTGGCTCAGCACGCTCCTCAATAGTGCCCTTGCAGCCATTTAAGTCAGCAGTCTCTAGAGGGGGTCCATGTATGGCAATGCCGAGGATTTATACTGGGGACTACACTATTATTCATCCTCGCTCATTCCAGATAGTCATCCTTTTAAAGGTTAATTGCACTGGCTAATTGCTCTCCCTCCCTCCTTCTAACGAGGGCACACACCACGATGATGTCATTGAGTGGCCGAACCAAAATACCTCTCCAGCTCCTTTGGAGATTGGCTCCTCACTTCAGAAGGGCATGGCAATGTCTAATCTGTTTTACTGTGGAGAGACAGACTTTGGCAATGTAAATGAAGAGCATGCATGTGAAAAACATTTTTCTTATTCTAGTTTAGTTTAATGGATTACCTAAAAAGAAAAAGTTTCAATGACAGAAGTACTCATAACATAACAGCCAAAAAATCTTGCACATCATTATCTGCAGGTCTGAGAAGACAAGGACACAGTATTAAAAGTATTTTTGAGTATTGTTAAAATAAGTGAATCATATTCTCAAATGTTAATGCATCATTACTCATTTTATTGGCAGCAAATTTTGTTTTCAATCCCCTAGACATAAAGCAGACAACAAAAAAATAGTACATTTATCGCACCCATTTACTTCCCCTAAATTTGACTCTCAAGTCCCAGAAATTCTTGCCACATTAAACAGCACCCACATCTCCAGTTACATCCATAAAACACATCTTAATTAAAACTGAGTCACATATAAGTGTTTGAGAGCTAGGTCACATTGGCTGTATTGCATATTTGGCCTGTTTATGTCACATCCTCTGCTCAAGCCTTGCAATTATGAAAACACTGACATTGTTTCATAAGCAGGCCAAAGGTAGTGATGCTGGTTAAAGAACTGGGCCACTCATTGGCTTGAACGGGCCAGCTGGGTACAGTAGCACAAAAGAAACCCAATCATAATCAATTTTTCTCACATTACCTAAGAGTTTCTCTAGAGTCAAGTGCTAAAACTCCCCAAACAGTACACTGATGTGCACTGAACACAGAAGCTGGTCAGCAAACACCTTTCTGAGGACAAAAACCAAATAGTATGACTTCCAATAATAAACTCATACAGTTCCATGAGACCTGTTATGCAGGTGCTTCATGGGAAATGAGTATGCAGTATCCATTTATGATGGCCATAAAGAGGAATGAACCCTGATGGGCTTCTCTGCTTGAGGATGATGTTATGCCCCATTACTACTATCCACATTTATCGCTCAGACAACTGCGCCTTTCCTTTGCCATGCAGTGGCATGGCCTAGTCCTTAGGAGCTTATATTTGCTCCCTACTAACGTCAGCGAGTCCATCAACAGCCGCGTGTCCCCTTCAAGTGTCCAAGAAACCGATTCATTTCGAGACTTATTGAATAAGATGGATATCAAATTTGTCCTTACCGCCACAGATAGGCTTACAGTGTTCTGCGGGTCAAACAAACAGTACCTTTAGATAAAAAGAAGACATTTTTACACGCAGCTCTATCAAGCAAATAGCAGCAACATAAGGTATTCAAACTTAGAGCACTTTGGAAATAAACTGCTCTGTATGTTTTGAGATGTTCAGTGACAGTTCAAATGCTTTGTGTGTCTGCTTTGCAGAGCGTTAACATTTCACTGAGATCTGACAGAGTGGTGCATTGTTGGAGCATGAACAGGACATTTTAAACAGCTGTATGGTTTACACAGACAGTTACTGTTCACTGTCTTCAGGAAAGTTTTGCCTTCAAGAATGAAACCAGAGTTTGACGTCCTAAACCAGTGGGAATATACAACATGGCTGACTAATGCCCCAGACAACAATCACTGGCTAAGCTGTGCGTCACAATAATAGGTTCATCAAATCAAGGGGTCTGTCTCTAGTAACTGGAAAATGTACTGAAAATCAACTCTTGGCTTTACACACTTTTACATTTCTTGAAAACACATTCACTGTCAAGGATATGGCAGTGCATCTATGCAGTTTTAAGTTTTGATTCTTTACAACTTTGAATTCAAGGCCCATCTTTTTCTGTCACAGGTGCGTTAGTTAATTAAGTTAAGCATGTGGCTGCTTCTGCAAAGCCATCCATTGAATGTTTGACTGAAACATGTTGTCATGACAATGCAAACGCAGGCTGACAAAGATGATGTATTTAGCATCTGCTAGACTGGAGTGTGTTATTAGCAGGGATGTGAACTTCAGAGGTCCACTGTATTAAGGGCCATCCCAAACTAAGTAGCAAAGAGTGTAAGTGGTCTGTAAAACCCCTAAATAGAAAGTCTGCATTAGGTGCAGACTTAGGACAGTCCTTGAAGGAAGTGGTTGTGCATCAGTAGAATGGACGATATGAACATAGTGCACAAATGTATTGTACATGTTATATTATGGATCGAACACTTGCACGTTTCTTTTCCTCACACTAACTTGCAAACTCCAAAACTAAAATGCCTGTATGCATAAATAAACAAATTAAAACAACTACATTATTAATATACTATATGTTCACAGGGGCAATAGGGATGAAAAACTGTTTAGAAATTTGGTTATGAAACATGACAGCCTCCTTACCAAAAAGAGTGATGCTGTAAAACAGACATGGGGGTTAGTAACTGCCCAAAATAATTAATAGAGTTCCTCCTTTACTTTGTAAACCCTATTTGTACAAAATAATACATTAATAAGTTAATTATTTTAATTATACTGCAATGTCTCTCCTATATCTTATGTCTGTTTGAGCTTATTTTCATTTTTGGTATAACATTGCTGCAAAACATTCTTGGAGCAGCTATTATTGCCTGTCTTAACCTGTAAATCAATATGATTGCTGTAAAGTAACGCATCTGTCCATTGCTATGGTGAACTTTCAAATCCGGTCAAGTGGCAAGGGTGTCCTGGTATTTGACTCCACAACCTCCACAGCTGCGAGTGTAACTTATTTTGTAATGAAACTCATTAATAAAGTGATAGAGGGTAGGGATTGGTTTGGGACCGGCCACTGTCAATGGAATTCAAATCAACTTGTCATAATTTCTGACTTGCAACTTGACTAGACAAAAACTAAATCACTTGGGGCTTGACCTAGATTTGAAAATTGTTGGCATTGTCATGATTATATGAATACCCTGACAGTCAAGCTCCTCACTGGCATGACTGGCTGGTTACCTTCCCTCAGTCAGGTTCATTTTACCTGATGGTCCATGGATCAAATCAGATCAAGTCATCATGTTGTTGCCAAGAGTCACGTTTGGGTTTATGAATTACCCATGTGAAGGAAACAAGCAAGCCTGCTCTTCAAAGATTTTAAACCACCAGAGTACAAGATCATTTTTTTTTTTTTGTCTCTAAGTTTTTGTCAGGATGGATTTTAGCTAAAGTTATCCAAATAGACATCAAATAGATGTTGACTGGTTATTGGAGTCATGATATGAATTGCAGCACATAAAAACAATACATGGACATGTTAAAAAGGTCAGAAACATAATTTTTATGAGAAAGGTTCTTTAAAGCTTTAGCCAGGTGTAGGATAGTGAAAATATTCAGTGCAAAATGAATGAGAAACCACAGATTATTGTTGGCCATTGGTGTTGGTGAATGCCACCATATTTGCCAATATGTCCATATTGGCTGATACTAATAATGAGCCAATACAGGCCTCTGAGCTGCGCTAATGTAAAAATACATTTAATCTGTAATGAATTATTCAAATATATCCTCATTTTTTTGACAATGTTATCCTCATTAGACATGAGCTAACATCTTGCCAGTTGACACATTAGTGTCTCAATGGGATAAGTGTATCTTTTATTTTTGGATAAAAATAAAAATGATTTGGGATTTGGTTGAGTTGTAGACCAAATGAATTTAGTAACATTTCTAGTTATGCTGCACTAGTTTGTATAATCCATTTCTGTGCCTATATTCAACCCATCTACTTTGAGCATGAAATTGTCACTTATAAGTCTGAGATCAAACCAAGGTAAACAACAAAGTCCTTCAAACAAACTTCTACATTGGGTGGCATGGAATTAACGAAAAGTACCTCTGCTATAGGCAAAACAATAATGAACTTTGAGGTGGGAAATGACATGCACAACAAAGACATTGATTACATGTGACATGAGCGATAGTATCATACAAGCAGCCGTGTTGTTTTACCAGTGGACCCTCCCAGTAAAATCAACACGATCAAACGGCAGAAAGGGGTCATGTGGACATGTTCCAACGCATTGTTAGGATCATCCTGCCACTATTTCATACCCATTAGATTGGGCAGATAGATCCATGCAAACACATGAATTGGTTTAGGGGCCATGAGGTTAGGAAAAGGTAACACTGCAACCGAAAACCCAATGTGACCAAACGCTACGACCTGTGAGGTTTTTTTCCCAGGGAAAGAACAGGATGGGAATGGTAGAGATGGCCTATTATTGCTATAAATCCACCAAAACACAGCGTAGGAAATGATTTATGTGCATAAATCTGCCTTGTGGGGAAAAGATGGCAGATCACATTACTGTTCCTGTGTTTGTGCATCTGGGGTTCACGGGTGGTGCGTAACAGATCTCAGTGTACACACCTAAGTTTTGCATGGGTTGGCAGAGACATCTCTCACATCATCAGATCGTTTGTCCTGCATATACAGTGATTAGTGGAAGCACCCTAAATTTGGAGAAAAGAGAAATTTTTTGCCACATTTCAAGTCTGCTCAGATATAATATAATTCACTTGACAGGTGTTTAAAACTTGCGGCTTAGTGTTCGTGTATCAAATTTGTTTCCTGAGACTATGAAGGCTGTGATTCTTACAATAATTATATTAAGAAAACTAAGAAAACTCCAACACTTTTCACTAACTCTTCCTCATTCTATTTCACCAGTCTTCCCAATCATCTTTAGCTGCAAAGAGAAGTGTGTGACTTATCACTTTCTGCCGTAAGATCTGCAATGAAGCTAATTCACATGGGTGGGATTTTCAAAGAGGGAATGTTTGGAGTGCACCTGGGCATCATATGACTCTGCTGCCATGCTTGTAGTGGTAAGAATAAAATGAGTTCCTTTGATATAGTTATCTGTAATGCCCATCTCAACTGTGTCCAGCACTGATCTTTTGTTTTTACACAATTTTCTCTTTGATTATGGTATTGCTTTACTCCAGCATACATAAGCAACTGTCAGATGCAAAGCAGTGACTCTCAGATCTCGCACCAGCAGCAACATGATGGTAAGTGATTCCCATTTTGCCTCATCTTTCGCCAAATTACAAATGCCTTTTTTTTTCTTTTTTTTTTTTTTTGAAAGTGGAGAGTTATCAAGGACACACAGTGTTCCTGTTTGAAATAGAAAAATGGCTTAGCTTCAAATGTCTTATAAGATTTTAATGTGCTTGACAAATGAGAGAAATTACAGTCAAATAGTATTTATGTTTAACCAGAATTTACAGAGAGCCCATATGCCAGTCATCATAAGAAAAAGGGAATGAGACTCAATAATCATCGAACTCTCTCCATTAATACAAATCAAATTGTGCTCGTTTTCTCCCAGAAAGCAAAGTATTGTGTTGCACATTTGATCTTCTGAGTATATTAGTGTTTACTGGAGTCAAACACCAAAAACACCCTACAGGTGCGCGTCAGTGTTTGTGTTCACTTCAACTTTCCACTTAACATATCAGGTAACACCACAGACTCCAGCCAGCTTCATTACGGCATGACTTGTTGCTGCAGACTGAAATGACAAAGAAGATGTAGAGACTGAAGACAATCAAAAAAAGAAAAACTACCTACCTACCGTGAAGAAAGTGCTACTAAATTCACCTTAACATTTGTCAAAAAATGAAAATAAGTCACTGAGCTGGTCAGAAGAGGTCAATGACTGGGCTAAAAGCACAAGAAACTGGTGACAATGGTGAAGCAAAACTAAATAACAAAGGAATACAATTTATCTCCCTATTAGTGATCATTCCCTGACCTACCCTGTACAACACAGCAAGATATGACTAACTCTAAACACTATGATTTCAACAAACTAGCATGATTTCATAGAGGACATTGTGCTAATTTTCATCCAAACTGGTCTTCCACTCTGTGAAATGCATGATGATGATTAATCTGCAGTTAATGGCTGTAATTTAGTGATTAAAAGAACCAGCTGAGGTCATTATTCAGCTTCTATGGTGGAAGAAAGCCTGTCCACAGGTCCACACTGCTATTTGACACCATCATTCTGTCCTTTTCTCGTTTAATTTCTTAATGTCCTCCTTTTCTCAGTCCCACAGAGGACTTCCCTGCTATCCATTACATTTATGTGCCACTTTGCTTCAGTGGGAGTCAGGAGAGACAAACTAATGTGTTCTCATCCCACTAGGTCGTCTAATACTGATGCAGTCCTGTAGACCGGCGAAACTGAACAGCACAGGACACAAAATATGTTTTGGGTTCTTTACTCTGAACCAAAAATTGATATTCAGATAATGAAAAGAAAATAATAAAATAATTCAATTGTACACCCAACAGGCATATAGGGTTGGTTCTTTATGCGGGAATCAATTCTTTCTTTCCACCCACCGTAACACAGCATTTATAACATGCCAGAATACTTTGTAAACCAGATAAACAAACTTCCACTGTAACTCAAGGAGTGCTATATAGAAGAGTACAAAAATAAAAAAAAAGAAAAGAGTGCATAAAAAATAACTGGAATGGCTCTTCTGTTATTAAAAAGAGCATACACATCCACACATCCATGAACTATTGTTACATATGTGAAATAAATCATCTGTTCACAGTACAGTACAGAAGCATGAAACAGTTCTAAATATGTCACCCCCCACGTCCTCTTATGCCTGAGACCGTCACACGGTTCTGTCAACATCCAGCTCATAACGTTACAATGGCGGACAGTACTCCTTAAGATACATGGACATAACATTGACTAACAGTACTGCTGGGTATTTATGACAGATGGTACGTTTTAAGGTCTTATTCACCTTTAATTAACAGCCAACAGTCCCATGCAAACACAGATCGTGGCGAGTTTGCACCGCTTCCTGTCTCCCACAAACCTTTGCACCGGGCACCCCGAAACCCACTGCCCCATCTGGTGGTGTTAAAAATGGACAACACTTCCAACCTGGCTACATTCTTCCCTGCTAAACATTCATCTTCCTCGTCCTGACTTAATTGACACACCTCATTTAGTTCACAGCTTGTCTAAATAACCCAGTACCCACACTTGACAACAACTGGGACAGTACCTCAGGTCGTAGGGTGATAGCATTACGTGCTGAATTGGGCAGTCTGTATGGGCTTGAATGCATCCTAACGTTGGATCTCTGGCTCCGAGGTATGGGAATAGGTGCAGTAACCTTAACATCCTCAGCTGATCTACTGCCCATCGAGTAAGCAACTGACTCAAACCTGGACACAAGCTTAGGCGCAGGAAATGCAGAAGCAACCGGTTCATCAACTACTCCATCTCTCTCTCCCCCTTCTCTCTGGATTAGGTCTGGGCATGAGGTTTCTTTTAACAATACATACTCTGGGTCAGAATCTGGACCATCTGGTGTGACATCTGTAGAGGGGATGGTTATTATATATACAGTATATATTATATTGACTCGATGGTGGGACCCCCTTCCTGCGGCTCTACAATGTATGTGCCGTCTTTCTACAGCCCTTTGCCCTGTTGTGTACCTCATGTAAATACTTCTGATGGAATGCTAGCCAGTCATGCTTCCTATCCAGTACCTGCTCATTTCATAGTAAAACATCTACAGGAAGGTGTGGGTGTAGTCCAAACATGAGGTTATACGGTGAGTAACCTGTTGTGGCAAGGGGAGTTACATTGAATGCATCGACAAGCTCTGGCAAATACTCTGGCCAGCAGTATTTCTTTTCCGGTAGCAACAAGTGTAAGAGGTCATGAAGCGTTCTGTTAAAACGCTCACACTGTGCATTTCCTTGGGGATGGTGTAGCGTGGTGTGAGTTTTCTTAACACCATATAGCCTACACAACTCTTGAATAACCTCACTTTCAAAATTCCTCTCCTTAACTGAATGCAATCTCTCTGGCACACCGTACCTCATAAACCATTCACGGAGGAGTACTTTAGCTGTGGTATCAGCTTTTGGGTCACGTGTAGGAAAGACCTGTGTGAGCTTTGTGAAAACATCTGTAACTACCAACACATTTTCCCTCCCATCAATTGCAGGCTCTAACACAGTAAAATCTATAGCAACCACTTCAAGAGGTCTGTTGGCTAGGAAAGACTTCATGGGAGCACGGATTTTAGGTTATGGCAACTTGGTAAGTACACATCTCTGACACTGCTTAACCCACTGTTCCACGTCCTCATGCATCCCTACCCAGAAACACCTTTGTCTCTACAAATTCAAGGTGCGTTCTATCCCCTGATACCCTATCTGATCATATACACTCTCTAACACAGCTTTCTTTAAAGATGCAGGCAAAAGGACCTGCTAGCACTTTTGTTAATGTCCATCCTCTATGACACAAAACAGCAGTGCCTCAATCTCCCTCACTCTAGGCCACTGAGAAGAGAAATGACAGGTTTAGCCAAAATGTTTCCTTTGTTGATGAGTGGGCTTTTTCTTTTGCTCCCAAAGATGTCTGAATGACTGGAGTGTAGGGTCACCTTTCTGAAACTGCCTCAAATCAACCTTAGAGTAGCCTTGCAGTGTTGGCGTATTACTCTGGGTGTCACTAGTCTCGTTATCATGCTCAGCTACTGTGGCATGACTTTGCCTCGCCTAGCAAGACTTGACACCTGCCTAAACTAAGACTGACCCTAAAGCTGCGTCTCTTCTGATGACAGTACTGATTGAAACACATCTGTCAATTTCCTCATCATCTGTCAATGGCTGCCTAGAGAGGATGTCAACTTCAATGTTACAACTAACAGGCATATACTGAACCTCAAAGTTGAAGGGAGCCTGGACTACCAAAAATCCACACTTCTCTTTTACACAATGTAACCTGTGTAAAAGGGATTGGCAATGAGTTGGCTGCAGTTAGCTTAAGCCATTTAGCTGTAGAGGTTATATATTCACTTTTCCACATTAAGTGTTCCCGGAAAAATGATGGTGCTAACTTGGCTACCTGTATCTAACTGTGTCTTAGCCTTACCTCTGCCCACCTCCACTTCATCTTCTGGCCACTTACCCACTTCAGATTCAAAGAACCTCTTACAAGTAATGGTCTTAGAGCCTTTTGCCTCAGCCCGGATTACCTGGCTCTCAGTAACTGAGGAAGCTAGTTTCCCTGAGGTGGTGCATTACTAGCTGTAGGGTGACTTGTTTTGTTGTGTGATTTGCACTCCCTGGCAATGTGACCGACTCCTCCACATTTGAAACAGATAGGCTTTCCATCTTCAGTGAACTGAAACTTTGGCCTCCCCCCTTTTGATGACTTTTCTCTGTTATTGACGCTCACCCTAACTGCATTCACTGGCTCCCCAATAGCTTTACCTTGCTCTGAAACCACCTTGAGAATGTCATCTAGTATAACAGAGGGCTTTTCTGGTGCGTTGCCTGTACTCCGATCTGCCACGCCCACCATATTACACAATATGAGTCTGCTCTTAACATTATTGTGCCACTAGGTCAATCTTCAAGAGACCGGGCTACAGCTTCTTGGCATCAAAAAGTGTGGATTCCGGCTTCTGCCTTATTAATTTACGAAGGTCCCTTTCAAGACTATGATCTCGAATTCCCTCCAGCTGGTGACAGCTGTAGAAAGTCTGTAAAAGCTGAGATACACTGTGTTTCTCTCGGTAAGCATCTGGGAGGAAATAAAATGTATCATCAGGTTCAATTAAATCCCCGTCATTACATAACTTAACCTCTTCAAGTGCTGGACCCCGGAGGAGAGAGAGAATAAGGGTAACCTGATCATATTTATTTAGGCCCTTATTTCAGATAGCCCGCTGTACTTCTTCGAAAAAGTAATCAACGCTCATCAACTGTTGCATCACCAATGGAAGGCTGGATCGGTCGCTCTCTTGGCAAATACACATACAAGCTCCATTAGTCAAGATATTTATCTTAGCCATGACCTGATCCTGTTTAACACTTAAGTCAGGCAATTTGTTCTTAAATTTAATAACAATGGAGTCCACTTCCCTTTCATCCCCTGAACCCGTTTCCTCTTTACTGTTGCTGCATGGCATGGTAAAGTGTCTATGAGTAGTTTAACTAAAAGCCAAAACACAAAAGTTTCTCTGAAGTCTCTCAAGCTGCGTCGCATTGAGGTCCTCCACTCCTCCAACAAGATTCCTCGCTGCTGCTGTCTAGTCCACGGGTATCTGGTCACTGGTCACTTGACAGTACCTCCATGATTGCCTTGCTGTCTTAGCTTCTCTCCAACACCAGGTGCCAAAGGCTGGCACACTACAGATATTTTATGCACTCTAAAAAAAGCTCAACTTTTTATTTAAAAAAGAGACAAAAATATCTGAATTACCAATTTCCTGGAACCCCACTCCTGGTACAAATTGTGTAGCCCGGCAATACTGAACAGTGCAGGACACAAAAATATATTTTGGGATCTTTATTCTGAACCAAAAATTAAAATTCAGATAATGAAAAGAAAACAATTAATAATTAAAGCGGGTTCTTTATGCGGGAATCAATTTTTCTCTCCACCCACCGTAACACAGGATTTATAACATGCCAGAATACTTGCAAACCAGATAAAGACACTTCCACTTTCACTCAAGGAGTGCTATGTAAAAGAGTACAAAAATAAAATAAGAAAAGAGTGCATAAAAATAACTATAATGGCTTTTCTGTTATTAAAAAGAGCATACACATCCACAGTTAAATCACATGAATAAAACATTCCAGAATCGATGAACTACTGTTACATATGTGAAATAAATCACCTCACAGTACAGTACAGAGGCGTGAAACAGTTCTAAAAATGTCACCGCCCACGTCCTCTTGTGCGTCAGACCATCACACGTTTCTGTCTACATCCAGCACATAACGTTACAATGGTGGACAGTACTCCTTAAAATACATGGACTTATTCAGCTTATTCACCTTTAATTGACACCCAAAAGTCCCACTGCAACACAGATTGTGGCAAGTTTGGATCGCTTCCTGTCTCCCAGAAACCTTTGCACCCGCAGGGGCACCCCAAAACCCATTGTGCCATCCAGTGACTTCTCACCTGGCTACAGTCCTTTCAGTGTGGGCCTGCTGCACCTCAATGTCTGTATAAAGGCATTGGAGGTTTAAACTGCTTCCCTTCTGACACGGCAGCAGAGGAAGTGAGCAGCAAATCCACATTTGTATGAGTGAGGTGAGCCCATGAGGCAGAATGCTAGGACAGGTCTGTGACATTTTGTCAACATGTTGCTAGTTTGTGTGCAACCCAAAACCAGGGGCTGTAAAACCAGCTATAGCAACATTTAGCCCCTGACTCAAAGAGGTGTACGTGTAAATGTTTACAAAATGTGGAGACAATACAAGATTTGATAGCTACTTACCCTCCGAGCAGAGGACAAGCTCATCTGCCGCTCAACAGCTAATTACTGCCATGTTATTTCATTGTTCACAAAGCATTTCTCTTAACTGTGGTAACACCTGCTTGACATTAAATCTGTCATCACAAAAGACCCAATTCAGCTATTCTGAACCGGTTCTTACTGACTTAAACTTCACAATGCTGACGTGTTCTGCTCATTAGAGGAGACAGGAGGAGAATGAGAGTGGCCATCATCAGAGCCAGAGGGAGTCTTCTTGTTGGGTTTGACACTCAGGCTGCAGGTGTTTCTGTGTTCGCATGATACCTGAATTGACCCCAGAGCATCAAATGGGGTCCAGGGACCTGCCGTGGGTACTTTAGGGGGTTTCAGTGGATTCTCAGAAAAAAGTATGTTAATTTATATTCACGTGAAGACATGCTCCAGCTATTGATTAAATGCTCATTTCAATTTCGATTTGATTTTCAATTTGATTTTCTTTTTTTTTTTTTTTGCATAAAAAAATTCCCTTGTGACCTTAAAATGACTTGTCTGTTATTTTACACCTATGCGTTCTCTGGGTTGTCGGTAAAATAATTAGCTACTTTAGCTCCGCCCCATCTCCACTACAATACGCCTGCAGTCCTGCTTCTTCATCCTTTGAATTTTAAACTAGTCTACTATGTGCAGCACAGTGGCAAGTTCTAACATTAGAGTAATTCAGCCATACATGTTTGAACCAGACATGGATTTCTTGGAAGAAGGGGAGGAGCTACTTGTACAAGGTGCCTACAAACTGATACATCAGAATGGTAAGTTGTGTTTCTACAACATTAAGCTCCACCCCCACAAGTCATCACAAGTGGTTCCTTAGGTTTTCTAAGTAGGAGACCTGGGCCTGTTAGAATTTGTTTTGTGGAGACCGTCATTGGTGGATTGCAGAACAAAGGCAGAACTTCTCAGCCATGACGCTGATGCTTATTTCAGTCATAGTGGAAGAAAGTATGGATATTTTGTTCACTGGGTTTATATATTTTGCGTAATAATTCTCAAAATTCTTTATATATGGGGGATCATGGAACAAAATGACTGTCTGTGATTTAATTTGAGTCTGTTTAAAGGCCCTGGATGTTAAAAACTTTGAGAAACACAGATCTACTGTATAAAAATTATGAACTTTACTCTCAACCACTAGTCAGAATTGTCAGGGTACGCTAGTGTCAAGTGTCTGTCTGTTAGGTTCAGTTAGTATGTCTTCTCTTCTTTTGAAAATCCTATGTGTCTATTCCCCACTTCCTGTCTAGTCTTGTCCCTCAGGTGTGTTTGATTACTCCTTCTCCCTAATGTGTCCCACCTGTGTCCAGTTGTCTACCTCCCCCTCGTGTATTTAATCCCCGTGTTCCCTTCCTCCTGTGCCAGATTGTCTTGTCTTCTTAGTGAGCAGTCCAGTGTATATTCCATGTAAGTCTCCTTGCGTTCGATCATTATTCCGTGTTCCGATTACTGAGTTTGCCTAATCCTTGCCTGTACCTTTGCTTAGTTTTGAATTCCCAGTTTGACCTTGTTGATTAAAACGACAATTGATTTAGAAAGCCCCCCGTGTGACTCTGTACTATTGGATCCTCGATTTCCCCAACCTGATAGTACAATCTGGCCAGAAATGGATCCAGCAGAGTCAGACCCAGTTCGCTCAGCCCTGAAGGTGCACGTCTCCACTGGCTAGAGGAGCAACTGGCGTTTGTTCGCCAGGAAATGTTAGAAGCAGCAATATACAGTGAATCGGCGTGCGCGACATTGACGGATAAATTAAATCTCGCTATTGATCGGCAGCAGATTTCAGAGCAACCGTCTGCTTCTCCAGTAGCATCTAAGGGTTTAGAAGCTGTGGATGAGCCTCCTGTTTCTATCGTGAGTTCGCACTCTCTCCACCTTTCTAGCCCTGAACGTTTTTCTGGAGAGTCTGGGGACTGTCGTCCCTTTATTTCCCAGTACGAACTACATTTTCAGTTTAATGCATACGCTTTTTCTTCAGACCGAGCCAAGATTGCATTTATTATTTCTGATTTGACTGGTCAAGCCAGATCTTGGGCTATGGCTGAGTGGAGCCGCCGATCAGCTGTGTGTAATTCCTTACAGGAATTTATTAAAATATTCACACAAATATTCCAGTCGACATATCCGGGCAGAGAAGCAGCCAAAGCGTTGGTATCTTTGAGGCAAGGCAAACGATCAGTAATCGATTACACCGTTGAATTCCGCACCATAGCCACTGATAGCGGTTGGAATCAACCTGCGCTAATAGACGCATTCCTGAACGGCCTGTCAGAGACCCTCAAGGACCGTATGGCTCCTCTTGATCTACCAGTGGATCTTGAGGCATTGATTAATTTGGCATCTAAGATGAATAAGAGACGATCACCTCCAGTTTGCTCCCATTTCCCAGCTGCGGGTTTTTCCTCCAGTTCCCCACCGGCAAGTTTTTTCTCCTGCTCCTTCTAACAAATTATTTGATAGACCTGTGCCATCCAGCGAGTTACCAGAACCGGACCCGCCTCTCTCCACTGGAACGACAGCGGAGAATGAAAGAAGGAAGGTGCATTTACTGCGCACATTTGGGACACTTCATCGCCTCCTGCCCAGTTAGGTCTCCGATACTTAACGCTGCCTCGTCGTCTTTGGTGAGTCAAACCAAACTATCTGGCAGGTATAAGAGCCCTCTCACTAAAGTAATGCTCCAATCGAGTTCTGATTCCGTAGTCCTCCAAGCATTAGTAGATTCCGGAGCAGACACTAATTTGATGGATTTCCAAGTTGCTAAGAGACTTCAGTTGTCCCGGGTAAAGCTTTCTCAACCTCTGTCTACATCAGCCTTAGATGGTAGATTGATGTGTAAGGTTACACACCAAACGTCCCCAGTGACGCTTGTGTTTGATGACGGTCATCAGGACAAAGTAAACTTCTTTCTTTTCGAATGTGTCCATCACCCACTTGTTCTAGGCCTCTGATGGCTGCTAAAGCATAACCCACACATATATTGGTCCACGCGAAGTAGAGAATTTTAGAGTGGGGAAAGAACTGTGTTGAGCACTGGTTTCTGGACAGAAAATCTCACCAGGAGGGGATTTCCGAGGAAGCCCCCTGTGTGACTTTGTACTATTGGAGCCTCGGTTTCCCGAACCTGATAAGAATTAAATGTGGAGCAAAATTGAATCATTACACAACTTTGGAGTTAATAATCACAGTTTCCTCTTGAGACCATTGCAGTAAAAACATTGCAATGTAACTCAACCAAGACACTATTGCTAACCTCAGATGCCACAAAAGAAAAAAAAACAAAACAAAACAATTCTCTCGTGCAATTCAAAGCTTTCTTTGTTGGCTGGTTGGAATATTTCAACACCCCCTCATTGGAAATATCTGTAGGCTATTAACAAAAAAACATTCATATCTGCTGGGAACATGGGGAACTGATGGAAGAAGTGAAAAGAGTGAGTCACTCCTGCAGTGTAGTAACACAGGATTATGATACATCCATGGATAGAGTGACTTAACCTATTTAAACAGAAAGTGTATTCAAGGAGAATCATGACATTGCATATTTGTAACAATGCCTGGAATTTGTTTACTACGTAAAATGAAATAACTGGATTCCTCTGTGATAAAATTAAGAGCAGGGAAAGCATATGTAGCACACTCTTCTGGACCCTGGTCTCCAAGATATTAGTATGAATATCTTAATTACTCTGCTGTGAAAGGACTAAGAAACATGATATTATAAAACCTTTGAACATAGAAAATGTGTCCTGCTCTGTTGTCAAAGCAACACAAGCTTTCTCTGTGTCATTTTGACGTATATTATGGAATGGGATGGAGATAAGCTCTAAGTGACACCTTTGACTGCACCAGGCCGCCTCTTTCCAAAAAATGAGACGGCCTTGTCGAACAAATGCTGCATTCAAATACTCCTCTTTACATGTTTATATGTTGTTGTTTTTATTTCCATATGTTTTAGTTAATTTGGAATCAATAATTGCAGTAACTTCTAATAGTGGGATAAATTTTTGCTTCTTTACGTTAATATTAGTGATTTTGAGATTACTAGATTTTCTACGACAGTGCAAACATATTAACATTGCAGTATATATCCTATACACATGTTTTAGTGTAAAATGTCAAAAAAAAATAAAAAACAGAAATAGAAAAGTCACGTATAAGTGGTTTATATATTGAACTTTACATATGGTCTAAGAAACAATGAAAATCCTCCCTTTCGTGGCTGCCAAGGACGTTGTGTCAGCAAGATGGGCACGGACTTCAAAGTTTCCCACGTGTGAGAGGAAGAAAAGAGGAAATGAAGAGATTTTTCAGGGCTGCTCGCACATCTCGCATTACTGAGAGGAAGGCAGTGCGGTTTCTCTTACATTTATTGATAACAGTTTCATCCAGATGGCCGTTGTCTTCCTCAAAGGTAATGTCGTGATGCAAATGAAAAAATAAAACCAGCAACCTTCCTTGAACTCACACTTGAACCCTGTTGCGAGTGTGAGTTTGATGCCTGGTCTAATCTCGATGTAAAACCAATCATCTACTCCAACTGTCTGTTACATCACAGCAGAAATGTCAAACTGAAACCGTGAGCTGTGCCTCAATTGAACATATCCAATAACGCTACACTAACATGCATGCTTCACCCAACTCTACGCACCAGGATCTCCAGCCCTGTGAGTTCAACAACAACACCAAATCACAGCTGTGGCTCGCCGGTTTTTGATGTTTCGTTAAGGCAACGGTGAGGGGAAACAAGTTGAATAGTGAGGGAGAGAAAAATAACATTTAGCCTTTATACTTGGGGGGGAGGGGAAGTTCAACACTGTACAGACCCCAAGAGCCCTCCGGTGCCTAAATTTCCGCAGGACCACCAGAAAAGCACTTTTACAAATCCAGAAAGTTCTGAGAAAACTCAGGGCTTTTCTTTAATGGACAACGCCCTCACCATGTGCTCATCAAGTTCAGGTTCTCTCTGCACAGGGAAGGTTGACACCGTTTTAATGTGGCCGAGGCTTGACTGTACACACACGTGATCAAATAGTTAGTCATAGTGGCGCACAGGGCTGCGGGTCTCGATGGCCTCTTGTCTCACAGCTCGGCACAATGCGTGAATGCGAAGCCTCAGTAATGGGGACTTGTGACATGATAAAGCTAACATCTCATCCCTTCACTCCTTTTCTTAGCAGAATATGTCTGTGTTTACACTGCGCAGATGGCTAATCTAACGCAGCTCTGCACTCTCACCTCACCGCGTCCAAGACTAACATTATGAAATGAGCAGCACAAATTACTATAAAAATATAAGGCCGCTTTAAAATAAACCCAGCTGATTTTGCATTTACTGAAATATTAGTTCATCTGAGCCTCCTTCCACATTTTTTTTTAAAACCACAATCTCTCTCTCTCTTTTCTTCGCCTTCTCAGTGAAAAGTCAAACGTAAACATCTGAGTGGAGTCCATATTATTTCTGATGAATGGCTGAGGTAATGTTTCCTTTTCTCAGAAGATCAAACGGTGCTGTAAGTGCACGGCCTGTTGGCTAATGTGCAAGAGTTTCAGACAACCTGACAACGTCCTAACGTCTTGTTAGTTATTTAGCTTGCAATAGGTGCAATAATAAATAAAGCTCTCTGATTTTTTGAGGGATTTTAGGGGCAATTGTACTTCACAAATTTTGACTAAGCTTGTCTTCCTGCTTGTTAATATCATTTGATTTTCGTGCACATCCTCTTGCTGGCTTTGTGTTGTCTCTTTTGACACTGTTTCCATGTGACTCTGTAATGTTATTTGTCTAGGACATAATAAAGATGACTTATTATTCTTATTACACCTTTGCACTTCCGCTCACTCTCTTCTCTCCTTTTTATACTTGTAATATTCCATTCACTCATTCTAGAAGGACAGACAGACTGACACTCGCTAAGTTGGCTTTAACCACTGTCATTGGGTCACTTTATATGAATCTTACTGTATTGAAATAAATGAGCATGACTTAGCTTTGAACTCGGTAGGTAAATTCTGGAAAACTTACAAGTAGAGGGCAGGATACATACATTTTTTTAGTTCAGCCAACAGTTAGTGTTACTGTTGAGCATGAGGAGAGATACTATTATTATATGACTTAGGCTTTATTGACAGTGAATAAGATGCTTGCTTAGTTTATTTTAAATCAAATAATTCTTCAACCAATCAAAAGATACTGAATATGGTTGTAGCAGCTTTATAGCATGTCCAATTGCGTTCACAAAAAGGAGGATTTTTCATTAAACAGTTGTTTACTGTGCCACAATGTTAAAAATGCATTGTGGAACAGTAAATCGAAAGTTATTTTGGGATGCAGAAAAGCCAAAAAAAAAGAACAACACAATAAATTGAATTCATACTTTCCATTTTTGCCCTGCTGCCACGGATAAGAAAACCAGGAACCCAGACCATGACTAAAGTGGAAGGGTATCACATAACCAAAGCGTCTGCTTTACAAATGAAGCTTTGTGTGTTTGCATGTTGCTCAGCTACAGAACAGCCGGGCCGGTGCATCCTGTGCATGGCAGTTGGAATATGGACACATTTTTGCACAAAGAAAAAGAAACATTTTGCAAAGTGCAGACCCCCTTTGCTTGGTGGAAAATTGTAGTAACTGCCATAATCATGTTCTAAAAATAAATTTATGTCAATCCCTAGAATTGTTGCTGTTGGACATCTTTGAGTTTTTGTGATAAATGAAAGTGGTGGCGCCGAAGGAAATGGTGGAGGGAAGTGGGTTATACTTCACTACATGTCACTATTTTGGTGTAGTAACTCTGCTGTTACACTAACACAAATAAATTTTTGGTGTTGATCTGTCTCTTGATGGTGAGGTCATTATGGAGAAATTTGGAATTATGTAAAAGACCATAGTGGTATCATGGGAAAATGAGCAGCGGGGTAATTTGGGCAATGGTCACTGCTTGTCTGATTAAGAGGAGCTGAAAATCACAGCAGGTGTTTATGCTGCAGTACCTGAAATTTGTTCCATCTGTTACAGTCAACGGAGCAGAAAAGCTCAAAGTGATACCAAAATTTTTAGCAAATAAGTAGTTACTATAGTTTCTGTAATAGAGTAAAATGGTGTGTACAATTGCTACATTTAAATCAAATTTTATTTGTATAGCCCGAAATCACAATTTACACATTATCTCACTGGGCTTTTGACAAACTGTACAGATGTGACATCCTCTGACCTTAGACCCTCGGCCTTTAGTGGGTTTAACCTTTTTACTTGGATCTATTACAGAGAGGAAATTAAATGATGATGTCAAAGTACTTCAAAAATGCTATGTGGTTATTAATCAGAATTTGGTTATAATGGTATTTTCCA
>KV751319.1:6949855-6986664 GCA_001698575.1 Mola mola
CAAAACAAAACAAGTGCTGTGGCCATATTACAACCTCAGTGTGAAACTTCACCATGAACGAGCGGCTCACTGTTTAAGCGAAATGGTTTTTACAGGTAAAATGGTTTGGATTTCGAAAGTGGAAAACAGGGAGAAGAACCATTGAGAGGAAATTAACCTTGGTCACATTCAAATGACTTGGTAAATTAATTCTAACAGCTTGATGCGTGCTTTCCTTCACTGGTGGAGTCATCATGCAGACTTAGCATCCACAATGAAATGGTGTCTGACTTTTATCAGTTAAAGGAAAGTCTGTTAAAAGCCTCCCCTCGAGGAATGAAATGGTTTGCACACTAGCCAAAAAGCTGATTCCTGAGATGACAGAGTATTTGTGGGATAAGGCAGTGTTTTTAAAGTCCCACTTAGACATATGGAGCAATTTATATTACCAGTAGTACTTGACAATCTGGATAACATAATGCTTCTGTAGCAAAGTTGCATTTATCCTGGGATGTGGTCTGTTCACAGAGGCAATACCAACGTGGGCTACAGAGTATTGTCTCTCTATTGTAAACAATGCCAGAAAAAACTCAAGGACAGGCTGACTGAATGGAAAACACTTCCTGTTCCGATCCTCTGCTGAGATTTTCGCTAGCTGCTCCACGGATCTGGCACATAACCTTTGAAGTTACACACTATCTCTTCTATCTCATCACCAAGTCAGACAGTCAAGGTTATTTTCTGCTTATGTTTTTCTCTCTGTGTTTACTCTGTCACAGTCTGTTTATTTAAAAAATCAGAATGCTTGGCTGTAACCACCTGTTGTATAATCCAAAATCACTGGAAGTCTTTCTTAAGCAGCAAGTTCCATTTGGTAACTCAGAAGATGCTTGATGCTATCATATCCTGCATCTAATATGATTTTTTTTCGTTTGTTTTTTTCTATGAAACCAATCCAAACCCATTATTAAAACATAAACATCCATATCCAATTTCACTTTGCAATCATCATCTTATCATGAAAAATGACAAATTTTCCATTAATATGGAGGTTTCATTTAAAATCTAACCACCTTTTACAAAATCCAGTGCTTCAGGAATGGGAATATCTAATCTAATTGCTGCTGTATTGGGAAGAAAAAATTAAAGAAGACAAACAAATTAACTTTAGCAAATCAAAAGAAGCAAAAGCTCCACTGTGCATCATTGCAAAACATGCCAATTATCAGCAAGCACATCCCATCAACTAAGACACTGGTGTTGAAAGCTGCACAACAAAAGGCCCCATGAGTCTTAAGGAAGTGTGGCTACCAGATAACAAACATGTGGCCCCAGAAGCTTTGTGCTCTTTTTTTCACTCGGCTCACGCCCAGGACCTTCTGACTTTGTGCTACGGATGGCCGGATAATGAGTGTGAGGGTGGATCAACTTATTCACTGCCTTTATCGTGACCTGCCATGCTGTAATCTTAAAGATACACTTATCAAAGGGCCAGAGAAACCAAAACCCTGTCACGGTGCATCTGTTAATCACTCTCGTGAAAACAAAAGAGGCTCAAAAATAGAGTTTGCCAAGTAGTGATGCAGCACATAAAAAGACAAGTACAGTTGAGTGTATTTATGCTTCTGTTTTATCAGCCAAACCACGAAAATCCGCCTTTTCACAATAAAAACTATCTCAAGTACCCTTAATATTATCTTCCTGTTTTTCTGTAGTTAGGTTTTTAAGCTTTGTTGGTTCTAGGAGCCTCTTTGCCACACAGCCTCCTCCATTCTCACAAAAATCAGCTTTTTCCATTTGATTTGCTTAAGTTTCCAACACACTTTATGGTTACCCTTAATGACCTGATTATTTGTCCTCACTTATTAAAAACAGATTTTGATCCAACAAATTCTTTCCCTTGGAAGCTAAAGGGTGATTCCATTAAGGCTGCTTCTGAACTCAGATGGGTTATTAAGAAAAAAAAAAAGTGCTGGTATCAATTACAGACTTCACACCAAGGGGAGAGCACTTTGATGTAGCTACTTATCATGGGGAACAAGCTCATTCTTTATGTTGTTAAAATATCTCACGCTTATGTTAAACTACCCAAGCCTGAAAGTGACCGTGTTCTCCACATTTTGACTAAATGCAAAGTATATAGAGAAAGTTCAGGTGGCATAAACACTGACACATTTCACAACACAGGCAGCAACAAGATATGGCCATTTCCATGTGCTGCAACCAATAAACCAATAAACAGGCATGGATTTTCTGAAGTCCTCTATAAAAGAAATCAATGAAAAGCATGATTCATTATTTCCTTAATGCCACTGCAGCCCATTAAAGTTAGGGATGGAGACAAAGAGACCTCCAGAGCTGACAGGCAGCAAACTGATAAAACTAACATGGAGAGCTATGGTGTCTGATAGCCACTTCTGCACATTGTAGCTATAGTCCCGCCTAAAGATCTATCAAAACTTGCCTAGGTTTATACCCATTATGTTGGTATTACAGCTTAAAAGAAAATCCAAACTTGGCTCAACCATGGACATTATATGCAGGTAAAAAAGCTGATTCAGAGGTCAGATGAATGGCGAGGTAGTGTTTTGGTACTACACAGATTTATGAGAGTAAATCCCCAAGCAGACCTGTACATCATCCCAGAGAAGGTTGTTGGGTTTGCCATTTTCTTTTCAGCATTTTCTGATAACTTTGAGAGTAAAACACTAAGTGGCTTCGGTTCGGGACAATTTGACTTGGATGCAGTTTTCAGTTCCTTGCATGCAACTCAAGGGCAACCCTTGCTGGACTTAATTTAAAAATGTCCAAAGAGCAAACAGTCAAACAGAAACCATTTGCAGGAGAAAAACAGAATCCCCCATTAAATGAACTAAACTGCTGAGCCTATAATAAACAAATAGCAGGTAAGGGCCAACCATTGCAAGAAAGTGCCTGGAAAAAAATGTTAACATTGAACAACTTGCAGTGTGTGTGTGTGTGTGTGTGTGTGTGTGTGTGTGTGTGTGTGTGTGTGTGTGTGTGTGTGTGTTCGCTTTTACCCTAGCCTCTCCATACCTAACCCGAGTGCCACTGGAACATGTAAACACTGAACATTGGAAGCCTCTTACATGCCACTGTGATCTGGATCTACATTCTCCCATTCATCCAAGTCTTGAAGCAGTTCCAAGGAAGGGTTGTTTTTAGCCACCAGCAGTGGAAACTCCAGCAAGGACGCACCCCTTGTCAAGCACGTAATGACCAAAGAGTGGCTGTTGTAATTTGGGGAGCTGCTAGAAGGGTGTAGTGAGGCGAGGGAATCCCCCAGTGCTTTCAGAGTGAAAATACTTCCTAAAATGCGATTTCATTGAATTACTGAAGGCTGACATACCGAACCCAATGAAAGCATAGCTAAGAATCTAAAACAGTTACTTTTTTTTTTTTTTTTTCATGACAGCAGGCAGAACCTAAATAAAGGGGCCATTCATGAAAGCAAATATGATCTACATATATTGACAAGCTTCAGGTGCAATACATCTATATGCATCTTGCTACAGCAGGAACTTCAAATCTAGACATTACATAGACATGTCATCACCTATTAGGATCCATATCTAAAGCACACATTTGCTGTAGTTTAGTTTCTTTTATTATCCTTTCTGTGACCTGAGTTAGGTAACGTTTCTCATGATAACGAGCCCAATGTCAGGGTTAGTAGGTAATATAAGGAAAGCGTGGGTGTGATTATGACTGAGCCTTGAAATAGATCTGTTACCTGAGAATGAATAAAATACATATTGAGATATATGCTATTTCCATATGTCAAGGAAATCGATTTCACATATGTGCCTTGTTGGTTTAATATGTTTCACTTCAGAAAATCTACCTCAAGGTACAATGAAACATATAATGGCACCGGTATGAACCCAGCACTGTACTGTCCAAACTGAGATGTAAGCTGAGTAAGCTTTCAGGTTCAATTTTATGATGATGGCTATTGAAGGTTGGAAATGTAAAACCCGCTGATGAATGGGTGCTTTGTGAAAGGCGTTTTATTTCTTATAAATAGAAAATTAGCTACAAGCCCATTTAACATATCTCCACCCGTACACTGACTCCTGCTTGTCAGGTCACGGAGGCAGCAGGCTGAGCAATGATATTTTGATATTTATTCATCCTTATTTGAGAGGGATGAATGTTTTCATCTCCAGTCATTGACATTGTGTTACAGTCATCCGCAACAATGTAGGTTTTGTGCATAAGTTTAATTATAAGCCACTCCTTTTTTTTTTTTTATTTGTACACCTTGTGCATCAAGCTAAGATGCACTTGGCACAAGCCTTTGCAGCTCCTGACCTGGCACCAAATATAGGGTCCAGGCCATCAGCCAGCAAGCAAAACGATAATAGGTTGTTTAGAACTACGTGGTGATATGTTGAGAGATGAAGGTAAATTGTAAGTTAATAAAAAGCAAGATTTTATTTAAGATTCACAACCAGTGTCACACTGGTGGCAGTGAATTTATAGACTGCTAATTTTGGCAGAGTTTTGCATTTTGAAGGGGAATTAATGAGCTAACTGGCTCTGCTACAATGGCACCTGTTTTTTTTTTTTCTTCCTCTTTATGTGAACTGGTCTTGCTTCAAGCAAACGTCTGGCAGCAGCAATGACGAGTATACACTGACAGAAAGCTGTCTGTCATGTTAATGCTTATATGGTCGTTCAAGTCATCGGTTCGAACCCTGACATCACAAGTGCACACCAAAAGAAAGAAAGTAACGCTGTCTCATGTTCAACTGTCTCAACTCACTGTAGGATGTGGTCAGTCCAAGCCAGCCAGCTCTGACAGTTGAAAATCAACACTGAGCGGAGGAGTTTAAGGCTTAGGATCCTTTTGAGGACAGTACAAGTCCTAGGCAAGCCCAGTTGTCGGGGTGAAAAATAAAGAAGGCCCTAAAGATTTCGTGAAAACTGAGCTCTTTTTCAAACACTAGTAATGCACATCCCATTCCCCCAACTGATAGTAATTTGGCATTACCACGTGGCTCTCAACTTCTCAAGCATGAAGGTCAGGTGGATATATTGACAAGTTAAAATGAATGCTGCAGACTCAAAACAGCCTTTTCATCAGGCCTTTTCTTCAATTCCAGATGATACACGTGGGTCTGGAAACCTCCCAGTCAACTTTCCTGAGAATTATTACTCATATTCCTCATATTGACCAAACAAATTGCTGTAGATGCCACAGATTTCGGCAACTCCTCGACTAATTTCTGTTTTAACTCTAGTCCTTTCTCAGCCATTATGAAAATTAAGAAAATGTTCCTGTCTCTTTTTGACTTTGACATGGTTTCCTCTCACAAGGCAGCAGACGCAAACATGATGTTTAAGGATCCCACGCGTTTCTGTTTGATCAAGCGAACCAGATACTGTATTTGTATTGAGAGGGCTCACACATCATCAGGACACACATCATTTATGTCATTGACATTTGAATAGGAAACTTTGATTGTCATCTTCAAAATCTTCTCCATGTTTTTGACACAAAGTTCTGATACTGAATTCAATGAAATGTGCATTTTGCACATCTGTAGTCAAGAACATAAGATGCATCTTTCCTGTGAGGGATTGGCAAAGTATGACCTGCCTGTTCCAAGATCACTTGTTTTGTATTTTTATTATAAACTTGGAGGTGTAAATTAAAAGCTGTTAGGATCAGAATTCCTCACTACTTTTTTCCATCTATACCCTCTTACAACTAGGTGGCCTCTGGGATTTATGAGCTTGTAAGAGTTTTAACAGATTTCTATGTGGAAACCCCACAACCAATTGGCATCCAGCTAAAGAGCCTGCTCCCTCTTTGCTCACCTCTTTCCGCAGGTCACAGGTGAGCAAGTGTGGAGAGAGTAGCAACGTCACCAAGAACTGGCAAAGTGACAAGGTGTGTTATGCCTGTCTGCGATAAGAAACAATGGATATTTTAGAATGTAGAATTTTTTCTTGCTACATGCATTTCTAATAGACATGCTTATACATTACAGTTATAAGTGACATGTTAAGATACGAAATCTTAACGATATCGATATCTTAACATGTCTTCTTGAACATATTTTTAAAATGCATATTTATGATTATGTGTGCTTACAGAACACTATTAAATCTAAAACATCAGTATGTTTAAAAAAATGTAAATGCTAAATCGTAGAAAGTTATGTAAAATAATCGCCTTGTGTATTTTGATGTGCTTGATTAATCAAACACAACAGCACACACACAAAGGGACAAAGGGATCGATCAGACCTGTTTAGAGCCTGTTTGAATTCAAGTGGAGAGCTGCTACCTGAGGACTAAGTGAAGACACAACGGAAGCGTGACGAAAAATTTCCTACTTGGCTGTATGGAAGAAATTACTTTGTCCAGTAATGCCTGCAGATCCTGAAGATATTCTAAGACTCTTTGGTCTGATGAGGCTCTTGGATCACACACATGACGCAGAGGAGCAGAGTGACCAGCATGCATGTGCCCTTTGTACTTCTGATAATTAGATGCAAAAATGGTCTGATCACACAAACAGAGGCAGTCAGTTTTCGAATGAGTCATCACTGCACGAGTCCACGGGGAAATCTGAGTGAATCAGCACTAATTTTCCTATCAGCACAAAATTGTACTCACCACTAACAGTCGGGTCTTACTGAAGTTGTTCCCGCCTGGTAAGTGGCTCAACATGCCGCCGATATTTTAGGGTCTGAGGTCACATCCTTAAAGGAATTAAAGGCAGTCCATACCCCAAACTCCACACTGAAGTGAGTTGATGTCATTCAGCCAATGGCAAGATTGCAGGCCTCTGATAGAAAATGGCACACAGTTTTCCTGCTTATTCTCCACAAAGTGATCAAAAAAGTGTTTGTGCCACAGGTGTAACAACTGCTGATATAAGAGAGATGAAAGCATATCTATTTGCTATGGTCAAAAATGGTTTTCCTATGTACACTGTGCGTGTTAACCTTTTTTTAGTAAGCAGGGTGAGGTGTAAGAGGACAGAGAAGTAAGTATGACAAAGAAAGGGCAGCAGGATATCTGCACCATGCCCAAGCACGTTTGACCCACTGGTTAAATCAAATCAAATGCCTTTATTTTCATTGAAACGTTGTACAATGAAATTTAAGTGCAACTCCACTCACTGGCCCAGGGAATAAGAAAATATAAAAAGATAAAAGACAAAAAGACACGATAAGATTGAAAAACAACAAACAACAATTTTTTTGTGAGCATCCTGTACTCTTCCTTTCCCTGGCTCAGTATGGTTGCTCATTCATGACGTATATTAGATGTAACAACAAAGGCACCGAAGTGTTCATGTCGGTTGAGTGTATGCTCTAAATTTGGGCTGACACAAATATACAGAAGCAGTCGGATAAAGCCCACAAGACCTCAGAAGTCGGGAAAATCTATGACCATCTTCTCAGACATGGGCATCGGGATGCTTCATGATGACATAAAGCAAAGCGTGTGTCATATTACAGCATGATGACGCATGTACAAGAGGTAACCACACTCAGGCCCGGCTGTGCTCGGAGTGCAGGCCAACACCGAACTGGGGAGAGAGGGTAATTGTGCTTTGGCACGGTACAAAACAACTAAGCCAAGTGTGAGTGCTCTATTAATGAAAATATCCCCTCCTGCCTCAACACGTTGCAATCTCTCAGATGGATCTATCTATCTGTAAATAAGTGATTGTGAGGCATTCAGTGATGCCTGGTGTTGCCCGAGGTCATTTAAGTTTAAAGGAAATCCTTATACTTTAAGGTGTTTTCTCCAGTTTTTACTTGTTCAGATTTTCATATGCCATCTCAAGCTTTCTCCTCTCATGACTTCATGTGCATTCGACAGACCTAATTTGGTTTAATTTTTCTCTATTTAGAGCAGTTTTGTCTTGTTCCAAAGCTAGACACACCTAATTACCTGCTGTAGTTTAGCCTAATTATATTACTTACAAACACTATTTAAAGGAAGATAGATATACTTGGGGACAAAAGGCTGGGGTCTCTGACAACAAAGAAACAAATGCTTGCTTTTCGCTGCTTTAGGATTGTCATGATGATATCAAGATGGATTGATTGTTTGAACTCAAATGTGTCAATGACCAATAGAGAAAAGTTTGCTTATATGGGACAATTAGTACTGTAAATTGCCCATTTCCTATGATGAACAGCCTTTTGTGAGTGGCGGCACAGACGAGCCAAAGCTTGAGGATTACATTTTGTCTATTGAAGACGGCACAATGCTGCAGAAAAAGGAGGGAGACTTACTGACAAAGTAAATAAATGTGGTTAATGAATTATTTTTTTACAAATAGGCACTAATGCATAATAGTGAAAGGGCAAGACCAAATTTGTGAGGCGATCATTCTGTAATAACTTTGTTGCTGTAAATTCGTATATTGTTCTCCTCTAAAATGCAGCACACATGGCATTGTAAGAGTGTTGACAAGCAGAAAAGAATTAAGATTCCACTCGAGCAGAGCCAGAGTTCTGCCCAGTAGAAATATAGGTCATAAACACTACTTAGTGTACCAGTCTCACTGCTGTGGAGCAGTTGACTAAGGCTATAAGATTTATGCCAGGCTTCATTTTCAGCTTCTCCTCAACCGTTGTCTAAATGCAAAACATCAAGCACTATGGAAAGTCTTTGGACAGGATGGGTAGGATGACAGTAGCTGTGTTTCCATTTGATTATCAAGTGAAATGAAAACAAAACCTCAAATTATTGCAAAAAATAAACCCCAAAAAATTAAATGTCATTAACTGGGCCGTACTCAATAACTTAGGCTTTAGGAATAGTAGTGACACAGTTATGTAGAAAGTGTCAGTTCAAACTATGTTAAGCATGGCTGTAACAAGAGAGTAGAAGATATTTAGGGGCCATAGCCTCCGGGGGACACAGCCTTCGTAGGCCGGGCTTTCGAAGACTGGGAAGGCCACTGCAAGGGCTAGACCGGAACCAATGAAATGAGACGGTCTTCCCTTCAGAGGATCTCCTGTTTGCGTCACCAGTTCCCGCCCTCACCCTTACGTCATGATTTCTTTGTAAACTACTGCCGATGTCAATGTTTACAACTTAATTAGATTAGATAAACACCAACAGACAACAACGTTTATGAACTGCATCTTGGTAAAATGACCAGGTCAGTGCAGATGATATATGAATATGATGTAGTCCGTTAAATCTGGGGTATGTAATTTATTTTTGGCATCATTGGGTAAAATTTCTATGATAATGTTTGAGAATATTGTAATTCAAATAGTCTGAAAAAGGATTAGATTTATGAAATTCTTCTATTCTCTGTATTCAGGCTTTACTGAAATATACCCCGTTGATGGTACTTACCTAATCACGGGTCAGTTCAGAGAAATGTGTTTCTTTTGGCTGTTCCACAAATGTAGATGCAGGTGCACATCCCCATAGATGGTGAAAGGCCGATACAACGGCGGACATCCCAGCAGGAAAAGTTGCTCTTCTAGCTTTATCAACAAATTAACAGAGCCAAAAACATGGAACAGCAACATGTCAAAACAACTGTCCATGAACTCTTCTCAAGGTCTCTGCAACTGTCCAAATGTTGGGGCGGAAAAAGGGAGGGGCTAGAGTCTTTTACCTTCTAAGTCTCATGCTTGATTCCTTCAAATTACAAACTCCAGCTTTAAGATTTACTTACAAATCTGAATTAATCCAAGATGGAAAGCAGTAGACTGAATTAATATACGGTTGATTATATGTTGTGTTGTCTGACAAAAGCCAGTGTATAACCCCTATTTAACAGGCAGAACAGCCAAAAAGTTTAAGCTGAGTTTATTTGTTTAATTACAAATCTGTTTCATGCAATGTTTTGTTTAAATTTATGTTATTTACAACCTCTTAATCTTGCTCGCAAAGTGCACCACATTGATCCTTTGAACTTAAAAATGTAAAAGATTTTGTTCTGTGGAAAGCATGCACCAGGAAAAAAGTGTCCATGGCCCATCAACTGCAAGACTTTGAACCTTAAGCTCCTGTGCTTTTCCAAACAGTTGTCAAGCAAAAACCTTCTAGGAGCAGCGAACGTGCAGGTTTCACATGACTCGACTCATGGTGGTCCCTGGTGTACAGTACATGGGGTTTAGTGATAGCTCCTTGCGGTCCTCTCCACTGTTGAAGACTAATTGCCTGAGAAGTGCAGAGTCAGTATCGGAACAGAAATAAAGTCAGTTTTGCTCCTTATCATTCTTTAATCTAAAGGGCCTTGCTAGAAAAGAGCCAGGAGTTACCTTAATCTAGTGAGAAAAGACCCCTGCCAGACGGTTCATTACTTAATGATTTATCATTTAGACAAGTGTGCCTTGTGTGTCTTGGAAACAGAACCTTAGGTGATTAAACAGTGTTTCCTCAACTTATTTCCCATTTTGCAATGCATCTTTCTCTTTCTCTCTGATCTTTTTCCCCCTTTTCCCTCTCTCTCCCTCTTGCTCATATTACATCCCTCAACGCTCATCCAAGCACTATCCCCCTTTCCCCCCATCCCTATTTCTTTTTTTATCAGGACTGCAATTTATTCTGAACTCTTGGTACTTGAGAGCACTGGGCATTACACTCTAAAAACACGAAGAGAAAATCAGGGGAATTGGAACAAGTTGTCTTCTGATTGCAAATACGAGCGAGCTCCAAATGGGCATGTTTGGAGAGAGCCTTTGGAAGGAACTGTTCAATTGTTCACTCAATAAAGTGGATTTTTGATACAAAATTGTACGATAATCAGTGGTTCCTTTTGAAGAAACACAGTTGAATCATTAAAGTTTAGAGTGCAGACTCCCCATCAACAACACTAAAAAAACAAAAAACAGAGACATGGTAGTAATCAAGACTTTTTATTCATTTCAAAGTACTCTATCACACTATCGCAATACTTTGAAAGGCTCTACAATTAAGAGGTCAGTGGGTTAAAGACTGTTGTACTTTTTACTCTCACACCAATTCCTATTAGGTTTTTCACAACAAATGGCTGCACACCATCACACTTATACTAAACCTAGATATAGAATTTTCAAAACTATTTATCAGTACCAAGAGTTTTTTATAAGAAGTATTATTTTCTCAAGAACTGGATCTCAACATTTATCATTTAAAATGTGTATGTATAGACAGTTTATCTCTCCAATCTTTATTTTTCCAGGCTGAATCAATCAGTGCTAACCTTGATGGCATGCATCATTGATAGTGTAAAATTCAGTGATTTCATTGAGGAATCATGTCATTCAGGATGACAAATTAATAATGGAGGACATATCAATACAGAATTGTAATTGATTTAAAAGTACGTTCCTTAATTGAGAGCATGTTTTAATCATGCTAATATTACACACGCTTTGGAATCCAAACCTGTACTTTGTATTGCAATACATATTACTGATGAATATTCATGCCCTGGTAAAGGCCACTAAAATGTGAGCCAGACATAATATAGTAGAAAAACGTTAGTATTTTTCTATGGAAAGCATCCTGATCAGATGTCTGAAACACTTTAACTGGCTTCTTCCATGTGAAGGAGCACATTGGAAGGATATTGGTGTCCTTGATCCTGTCTGTATGGCTGAGCCCAAACTCACCATGAAGGAAACTCATTGCGGAAGCTGTTGTCTGTTGTTTATCATGTTTGATAAAGCTTTTGCTTCTAATCGCTTTACTTTTAGGCTCAGCTCCATTATTACTATGACAGTCTACTGCAACCCCTGCGGTAAGTTACTTCAAGTTATATCATACTATCAATACAAACAGAGTAGTCTGTCAATCCATATCGTAAATGGTCTCAGATTCTAAGGTACTGACAATCATCCCAATCGATTTACAGATGGCTGGATGTCTGGCCTGGTCTCATCCCAAGGGTTTTAAATAGGAACAATCTCTTACGTCTTTCTGCATATCATGCAGGTACCGGAGGTACCCTTAAAGGATCTGTAGGCAAACCGAACTTTGACATAAATCCATCTGAGGAATTTTGAGATATCAGAGCAACTACTTCACTCTGCATAGTATACAGACAGAAGAAGTACCATGAGGGGAACAGGTTGAATGGTGGATTGCACAGAGGATCTTCCTGTGTGAAACCAAATGTCAATGATCTTTTCTTAACCTAAACATATCCAACATGTTTTTTGTGCTTAAACCTAATCAAACTGCCATTTCACATTAACTATCTTTTGAAAAGTCAGCAACAGACACCCAAGTGCCTGTTGTGCTCCCGGGAAGGCTTAGTGCATCGGGCAGGATGCCAAAGGGTCCCTTTTGCATTTGGATCTGCTACAATTGCCGTGACAAAAAGTCAATTACTGATGAGATGGAATGCAAATGGAGTGGGAAACATTCAGCGTACTGAGCCTTGCTTCCACTTTTGCGACCCAGTGGCCGCTTCTAGTATCTTTTGTAGGGCCAGAAGTAGAGGCTGATTTCGAGTTGTACCCTGTCTACAACTTAGCTGTCTTACATGACCTTTGGCATACAGCAATGTCTTTTCAAACAATGGCGACTGAAACACAGCGTTGGGAAGAATGTAACAGTGCACTCCAAGATGGTTAAAAATCGATATAATTACGAGATTTATCAAGGAGATTACGATGTTAAATGAGTCGCAATACACGTTTGAGCAGATTGTGCTGACACTATTAAATTAGTCACACTACTGTGACTTTTTTAAAATGTCTTTTCACACCCCCACACAGTAACTCACAGATTTAAGTAATTACAATGAGGGAAGCACAGCAGAGAAAGGTGGTTTCAGCTGCAGCGGGGGGTCCAGGAAGCAGTTGCCAACATGTCAAAATGACTGTCTTAAAGGGCGGGGCAGAGTTATGGAAGAGAAACAGGGAGGGGAGCTGGAGTGGAGTTGCTTCCATACAAGTCTCATGATTGACTTCAAGAAATTGCAAAAATCTCATTTTACTAAACAAAAAAAGAAAAAGAAAACTTGGGAGAAAATCGTGAACTGTGAAACTGTGAAGTATCATGAATAGTATCACATCATTAGTTGAGTAAATTGTTACATCCCTCATTGCAAGTAAATAGTATGATATCTAAATATAAAGAAGGAAAAAATAATTTTAGAATTTATCAAAAAGTCAATCAAATCATTCTGATTATCATCTGTACTTTAAAATCTGGCTTACGAGATAATGTTGTTTTTGAATGATAAATCAAATCTCTTGCTTTGCTTTGAAAGCAACATGTAAATGGCTTTCGTTTAATACGCCTTTTCAATCCTACCAGGTTAGACTGACACACGTCGCCACCAAGCGTGGTTTTATTAAACCCAGATGAGAGAATTTCCATTCAAATTGAAAATGTGCTGCTTGCGTCAAATGTTGGATTAGCATATATGTGAAATTGTTAATTTAGCATGTATGTTATGGTCACATTATGACGGATTGTCTTCTCTTCATTGTTTCATTGTTTTACCATTAGTGCCAAACACTGGCAGTTGCAAGTCTTCACTGATTAATTAGGTCATAAAGACTGCACAGAATCAGTTATTTTATTCTTAATGCAAATATAAAGCTTTCAAAAAACAGAGGTGAAGAGAGCGTCGCTGTAGTCAAATGCTTAGCAAACTGATCTCATTCTCTCATTTGACAGCCGGCCATCACTCTGCCCCCACTTTTAGAGACAGCTAAGGTTATTTAAAAGTTATTATTACTCTGTCATCAAATGCTGAATCTCCTGGGGCTTGGTTTACTGAAGATCATGCATACCACGAATAAGCTGTGATAAAGTGTTCCTCCCGCACAAACACTTCCTTTATTAATGGCTTTTGGTCGCTGAAAGATGTGGCCCTTTCACTCCGGTTAATAGTAAAAATAGCAAATCAACCTTTCTTCCAGTTTTGTGGGGAAGGAAACAGGCAGTGTTCACCTAATGGCAAGCACAGAGACTGTCGTCATGGGAATATGAACAGGAAATTTGTGTCACCATTCCCTTCCTGTTGGCTGGACCAACGTAGACCTTAAACCCCAAGATAAGAACTTTAAGCACTTCAAATTTATTACTGCAGTCTAATGCAAAAACCAAAGCACTTCGTGAGCTGGAACTCTGTTTGCTTGTGGTACTTGGACACTAAGCCTTTTCTCCTCTACCCATCACATAACCAACAAGTGGCAGGAACACAAGTTTTGAGGAGCATTCCTGGTGTCACTAAGGGAGCCTCAGCCTGGTTTACATTACAGATGCCTGCCATGTTTTCGCCATTGACAACAACCACTGGAAGATGAAGGAAATAACAATTTGAGATTCCAAAATGACGTAGGTCTACTCAAGTCCTCCACACGTTTCCTGGTTCCCATGGTGACCCCGGCCCGTGATTATGTCACAGGTTTACATTTGTTCTTGAAGTACGCTGCATCGTCAGCACTGAACGAGCCATAAATAATGATAAGCAATGTTTATTTTAGCATTCAAATTAAATTTGTTTGTGATAAATTGTATCGGCAATGATACAGTTGAAAAAATGTTAATCTTGAAATGAGTTGCCACATCTGACCATTTTAAACTTGGAAAATGGCTAAACATTGCCAACACTGCAAAGATCCTGAGCCATGAAAAAAATAAAGTTAACCTCTTAGTGATAACTTTCTCTCTATATAACTTTGTAGTTTTGACAGTGTTACAAAGATTTTGTCCATTTACAACGAACAGGTGCAGAGCAGCCAATATTATAAAAGCTCATGTTGTACAGCAAGATAAATGTCATTAGTTTAGATATTTGGTTTACAGCTTTAAAATAAGGTGCGTCACTTTCTTTTTTATTTTTAAGTGTATACAGTATATACTTTATATACTTTTTAGTATCTACTGAATTTGATTTACCCCCAGCAGAGCATATTGCATTAACAGAAAGGACAGATCTTGATGTTCAGTCAGTAGGTTAATGCCAAGTAACTTTTCGTCCCTAACATGGAAATCTGAATTTGAGGTTGCAAGGGAGGTGGTGTCCATGGCAACTCTTTCATGTGTCTGAGTCTCGACTCAAGAACAAACCCCTTTAGTCAAAGAGCATGCTTTCCAAAAGGAAAATTCAGATCAGCCATTAAATTTCTATTGGTTGCCTAATGAGTGCTTAAACATAAATAGTTTTTATTTATGTCTTTAATGAAATAGCACACACGTGCCTCCATGTACCAGGACTCTAAATTATATTTTACTCAAATATGGGCAAGTCTGAAAAATGATTTATTTAAAATAATTTACAGATGTAAATAATGTTCACTTACAAGTCAACATTTATGTTTCGTATGATGCGTGTTAATAAGAATCAGGTTTCAGCTAAATAAACACCTCTCGTGCATCCTTTGTCCTTTCCTGAGCAGGAAATGTTTAATTTGGAGTTTCACCTTGCCATTCCTCTGTGATTACCTGATCATCTCTTTAATAGGATTTCAGCTAATTAAACATTTTTCCCTGTGCTCCTGATTGGTTTGTGTGTGTGAGCCTTGCACAAAACCGGATAAACTACTTGCATCAATTCTGAATTCACCACTCATTTGGTGCAACCAAGTTTGACAAAAGCGAAGGCCAGAGACAAGGCATGTAATTAATATTCATGAATGTATTGTAACAGTTGCATACTGTAAGTTAAATAATGGATATTCCCTCTGAACACAATCAATGAAGGGAAAAACCAAAAAGGAATGAGGCTGAGTGAAGTTTTAAGTGGTCGGTGACTGTTGCCCAGTGCGGTCTGCCGCATGTGTTTTAATATGGAGATCTGAGGTCGAGAACAGCACACCTGGGACACAGCACACACACTGCTAGAGGAAGTGCTCCTCTGCCAAAGAAAGCAATAGAAATTTCCAGCTAATTCACCAGTCTGCTGATACCCCACTGCAAAGCCCCTTTAATCGCTTTTCTTTGTAAAGGATGAAAACAATATTCCTAATTAGATATTTTGAAATGGAACAACAATAAAGACGGTTCCTCTATTGCAGTAACTTGTGAGGCAGGTCTAGCTCTAAATATGTCTAAGGTTGTACACACATTAGACAATCCTTACTGTTCCTGGATTTTTTGGCTACTGTGAGCGCTCCGTTCCATGCTTAAGCGCGGCACGCTTGCTTGGCCCTGGTTGGAAGAGGCACGGTACAATTGCTCATGCGCAAGTGCAAGTACACATAGACACGCAAACATGGCAATATAACTGAAGGCCTCCCTGTGTCCACAAAAATCAATCGCCGCATTGCACAATTGATCAATCCGCAGATTTGAGCCTGCCGAAACGGAATTCTCCAAATACGCCACAAATCCAGTAAAGTTGTAGTCACTTTCTCTCAACATAATAGTAACTGTGCTCGGGTACAATTGTTTTTAGAGCAGTGTGAGTGAAGGCCAGGGGGGGAGTGGGGAGAGGAGACAGTCATGCTTAGGCATGGCTGGAAACAACTGGGCCAAGTGTGAGTGTGCCCGAAGGCTGGAGGGTTCTTACACATATGGAGGGATATTTTGTTTCATTGACCTTCCAGTAGCATAGCTTTTTGTTACAACTGTCAAACATATGTAGGTGCAGCCTGCCATGCTAATTTTTCCAGTCCAGTATTTGATTTGTGAGCATTTTCCATGTGTTGATCTGATCTTCTTGTCACCTAACATTTAATTTGTTTAATTGCTCTATTTGAACCCACTGCATCATCATGATAGATAATATGCTCTTTTTGTTTGAATTTTTATTTCTACAAATGGCAGCATAAATATTGTTATTGGAAAAAAGTCAATTGGCAGTATTTTCAATGTAAAGTACAAGATTACAATTGTGTAACGTAATGTTTTAGGGCAGAAAAAAAACGATGTCGCGTCTGCAACTTAAATCACATAAATGCGGGTATGATGTGTTTTGCAAAGTCTCCATTTCAATGCTTTTCCAATATTCAGTGTCAAGCTGCAGGAGAATTGCTTCTGGGAGAATATTGGCTATTAAGCCACGCTCATGGGGAGAGGAGGAAAAACATTACATCTCCTTGGCATATCTTAGAGTAAATGAATGACCACAGGCAGGTTAGTTAGAGCTGCCCCCCTCCCTGATTCCATTAAAATATCTCATCTCTTCGATCAAGTCTTTCTTAAATAGTCCAGTTTGTTATTCCAATGCCTGCACTAATTTCCACACGTGGAAACCGGACAAGTAATAACATTTATCTATTATGATGCAAACCCACAGGTTGGATTACTATTGCAAGTGTCCAATGAAATCATTGTTCAGATTTTATAGACTTTATCTGGACAGGTCATTTGTTCTAATGACTTGTGCTTTCTTTTTATGGTTTGGTGGCTTTTTAGCCTGTAATACTTTTGTTATATCATGTCATGCTGTACAGCAGACGTGTACTTTTTTTCCCCTGAGGTTTTGCCAATTAAACATCATTTAGCTTCATTTCTCCGTAAAAAATTCAGTAATGGAGAAAGTGTTGATATGGATTTGATTTCTTCTCAAATGTGGTTTGGTGCACATGACAATATGTGTAACTTTTCGGTGGTTTGACATGCGACATGTGGTAAACGTGGACGAGCCCAGAAGGAAACAATATGCATACTGCACATGAGTGGCAGCTATTTTGTGACCATCAAACTCCCCCTGTGATGACATATCTGACATATCTCGGAAAATAAAAAGTGGAAACTGTCACTGTTACAAATTGTCATGGTTAATGTGACTAATAGCGATACTTCATTATGTTTGGTTTTCTGATGTATTCTTATATGTATTCTCAGTATTTTTTTTTCTTTTTCTGTAAAGACATAGAACTTCTCACATTCCATCATAACTAAAAAGGCTCTACAAACAGCATTTGGATATTATGTGCATGTCTTTTAATTTTGGTGTGCGGTGAGCCAGATAAAGAGCCTTTAATGAGATACAAGTGTAGTGTCACCACACAATCTGAGATCAACAGTGCAGGTCGAAAGAAGTGATCTGAAGAGGCACAAATTAAGTAATACAGGGTGGGACAGGGTGAGGAAAAGGGTTATTGTTTTGGGTGAGAGTTATCAGTGGGCCTATTGTTCTCCACCTTGTAAAAATTGTTGAGGCTCATGATTTGTTATGATTTGGTGGAGCTTTTCCTGTCCTGTATCATTTCGGGGCGCTGCTACTCAGGCACTGCCCAACAGACTGTGTTAGACCTGTGAGCCCGAAAGTGTCCTTGATGATCGCAGTGCCCAAAAATATCAGCTGGCCTTGGTCTCTTGGCGAACTGAAATCTAAATATATCATCATCATAAAGTATTGCACAGGGCATTGGCTACAGAAATGAAAGAAAAATGACCATATTTAGATTGGTTCCCTGTAAGCCTCCCGAATGACTATGACTATGCTAGCCACACACGGAATATTACAGCTCGATTTATGGCCCAGTGGAAGCACATCAACCAGTGCGGAAAAGTCTTTTTTATCATCTGCCTCCATCCCCAAGTAACAGTGGAACAAATGGAATATGAAAAAAAAAACACGACGGTGGATGATATACGATTAAAATCTTTACAAAGCTGTACCCTGAATGGCATTTTCCCTTATCCTCTGTGCTTAAAATGTTCACCATATTTTCGAACATCTCACTCCATCATAACTGTGAGTCAAACATGATATAACTTTAAATAATGTTTGAAAATGACTTTGACACCCTAAAAAGTATGATGACTAATGGAAATGAATTGAAAAAAATGTAATAATTGTCCATACCACTGCTAGTTTATATGCTCACCCTGCAGAGTGACCAGGGAACGATTCTTTTACTGCACATCCTCACACAAGGAGCCTCCATGCCACCCACCACACAAATTCCCACCATCACTACCACCTCTGTGTACATCTGTGTGTTCGTGTGGGGGTTGATCACAAGCGTAATTGGAGCTAAGCACCGTTCTCTGAAGCACATTAGCACAGAGCCCACAGTGTACGAGGTTCCACAGAAGGAAACACAGCTGTGCAGAAAAAGGTATGGAAAACCAAGCTGATACAAAACAGAAAGCTCTGCACTGAGCAACAAGGAGGGGTGAGGGGTGGGAACAGGGTCTCCAGCCACGATCGGGGACCCACACAAACCCAGCTGGAAGAGAAGTAGTATGCTGTGGGTTTTTTTTTTGGTTCCCTGATACTGAGGGACAGTTACAGTGTGCTAGCAGAAAAACAGAAGATCCGCCTTGAATTTGTGCTTTTAATGATTGTCAGGGAAATCTGCATGGTTTGACTATTATTTGATGGTGAAACAAGAAGATGGCTTTTATATTGGTAATAGCATCCCAAATTAGATGCTCATTTTCATTTAGGTTTGATCTTTCAGACATTTTGCAATTGTTACTAACTAATTGGCTGCACAGTTTGTGTAGTATTTTTTTTCTTTTTGAATTAGCCTTCAATCTTGTCTGACATCTTAATTTAAACCGCCTCAATCTTGTGGCCACATGACATTAAATGTGTTGTCTGTCTATGTTCAAGAGAACACTTCTCTGTGAAATCCGATGTAGTAAACAGAAATGCATGTGCACCTGCTTCTGCATCCATCTTGGACTCTATGAGAGGGAAGATTGCTCGCAAAAATGACAATTCGTAAAAAATTCATTTTCTCTGGAGAGTTACTGCCTTTCATCTTGAGAAGTTAGAAAAACTTGGAGCAGGGGGTCCGATTTCCGACTCCAGCCCAGCTATGATTTCACTTATCAATAAAGGGTTAGGTCAGTTGTGCCTGTAACCCTCATTTGTGGATGCAGTAGTGTGTTTCAGGCCGGTGTCAAGTCTAATAATTTCTGCAGTCTTATTTAATCACAGCAACCAGCATAATATGTGCACATGGATCTAGCAGCACACCACATTTTTTTTCCTGCTTGCACTCTCTCCCTGAATAAACACAACAGGGTGGAACTAATATCCTCGTACGGACAAAGAGAAATAAAACATTTCAGCAAGGGACCCATAAATGCACATATAAATAATGATTGCACAATTAAAATAATAATTAAAGTACTGTAAAATTATGCTTAACTAATTATTGTGCTTTACCTAAAGTACAAAACAATGATCATTACCAGTACTTAAATAATAAAACAATTATACTGCTACATGCCTCAAGCCTGGCATGCAGACATTGCATTTCTAGCAGTCCCACTGGAACCACTCGATGGACAGCAGTAGCCCAACCTGACGTGCAGCAATGCTCATCATCAGAAGGACATCCTTGTGTGAAGCTGAGGCAGCTGACACAGAGACGACGTCATCACCATCATCGTTAGGAAGTGACGCTGTTACTGAGGGTAATGTGGAGCGATGGTGATGTGGTGTGTCTGGAATTGGGGCTCATCAATTTTGAGCTCTGGCTCTCTTACATTGCGGCGCAGGCTCGCGCCAAAGTGGTCCCAGACCGTGAGACCTGATGGGCTGGTACCTAATCTAAATCACTACACAAAAAAACACTACAAGTGCAGGTCAGTCCTGACATCGCAGCTGGGAGATGACAAATATAGTTCTTCGAGTAGCTACTCCAACCATGAACAAATTACAGACAGAGGACAATTGCTGAAAAAAACGGAATTGTTAACAAAGGTTTAACGGTCTTATACGCACAGTGAGATTCCTTCACATTTAGGTGGGCTTGTCTCCAGAGGCCGATTACCTGTATGCAGACTTTGAATCAGTAAATATGTAATCATGATAGGGGCATTACAAAGGCAAATGACATACAACAAACACTGTGCTTTTTTTACTAAACGTGAGAATACATAAAGTGAATGACCTGCTGTCCACAGAGCCACATACTGATACTACTGTACATCAGCATCAACAAAACACTCCAAGGAAAAGACATCACAGCAGAAGCCACACTTGTTGATTGACAAGTGAACTCTGAGAAGTACAGCACATGAACACCACAGCAATGAACACTTTACACCAAAGATCTGCCAGAATGACAAAATAAGGATCTTGTGGATTACCGCTTGAACTTTTAACCAGATGAGCACAAACAGACACAAAAACCAAATGAGGTGCCTTTCTTTCAATATGTTATATCATCATTGCTGCCATAACCATATGCTCATGAAACCAAAGCGCAGCTACACGTTTTGTTAATACACACACATGGGAGCAATTAGGCTCATGCCAGTCAGGCTAGCTCCTTGTGGCTAGACATTGTGGTAGTCACACCAGCTTCCCTTAAGTCGTAGTGCCAAGAATGGTTAGTGTCACAGCAGATGATTTGAACCTGACGCAGTCTTGTCTTCACAGAACCAGCGCTGAGGCCATCTGGTAAGCTGTATGACGGCTGAATTAGTCTAATATCATTGTCTGAGCAACAGTTTCCAAAGATGTTAAAAGCAGTTGATATTTTTCCTGCTGTCCCTTTCGCTGTCTAAAGGTTGTGGTTCACCAAGGCGGGTGGGACCAGAGAGTTCGATTTCTTTGTGACAGGCACTGCGTCAACCGAAGTAATACAGGCTGGCATGTTCATCCAAGAGTGCAGTGGCTGAATATGTACTAATAGTTCTCTAAACTGCACAGAAGTTTGTAGAACCACCACATAGAGCAAGTGAACCCCTGTGCGTTCTTATCTGCTATCTCTCAAAAATTGTTGGATATATTGGTAACATCCCAAAGTCAACAATTTCCAAACCGGAGGCAGGATGATGAATTCATCTTATGGTCAAGAAATAAAACTCTTACACACATTTTTACTCTTACTTCCTTTCCCCAACCCTTATGTTTTAGAATGAAACAGTAGGTTTTGCCTGCTCAGCCTGGCTTCTGAGAAAATCCAATAAAGGAACAACACCCTTTGGATAAACTGCTCAAAATTCTTACAAGCTATAGGTTTATGGGTTGGCATTGCTTACCACATGTCTGTAGAATAATTTACATGTGGGGGACTTTTGGATGACTGAAGTTGGGTTTAGAGTTTTCCACCATTATGATCACTTGATTTGTGCTAAAAAAAAAATCACAAATGGAAGATCAAAAAATATTCAGCATTTTTTTGGCATGTTGTTTGCTTAAAGGATGTGTGTCTTTCAGTGTATCATAATATTGTTTGACTATAGCACACATTTCAGTTTTTTTGATACCTTCTGGCCTAAAATATGGCCAGATTACCAGAAAATGGAGAGGGGATCCTATATGGGATAGAATTGAAGAAAAACCCCAGGACCAGAGTATTTTAAACTAAATACCACATCTACAGTTCAGGTAGACAAAGACAAGGAAGAATGAAGAATTTGCCAAAAGCAGATAAACACCATTGGACTTGAGCAGCACAGTGCTGCAATGGTTAGCACTTCTTATTCTCACAGCTAGAAGGTCCTGGGTTCGAGTCCTGGCTCAGGGCCTGTCCATGTGGAGTTTGCATGTTGTTCCTGTGTCTGCGTAGGTTCTCTCCAGATACTCGGCTTCCTCCCACAGTCATGAACTCACAATGCTCGTTATACTGTTGAGATGAACTTTAGAAACTGATTTTTTCCTCCAAAGATCCCATTCTCAATCATATGGACATAACATGGTGAGAGGATTTTTTTTTTAGGTTTCCTCAGTTTTAGTTAGTTGGTTTGGATCCTTTTTTGAAAATTGTCTGAAGTCGTAGTTGCTGATCTGCAAGGCAGCATTGCAACAGGTGAAATTCTGCAGTTTGTCCATGCATGAGTTCATCTGTCAAAGGGCATTATAACAGAACTGAACTCTGTAGCAGGTTCTTTTTCCCATCAATTCCAATACTAACGGTACAATTTCCTCTTTAACAATCTTTGTCAGATTGATGTGCGTTCAGAGTCGTTCAGAAGCAAATTATCTAAACTAATAGTTCAGATCATTTTAGATAAACTAATAGGTTAGATAATTTTGTGCCTTTAATTTTGTGACAAATTACACAAGTCAGTAGTCTTCTGGGTGTTTCTCTTCCTACTTTAGGCACTACTATTGGGTTTCCATCCCTTAATTTAGTTCAAATCAACATCCCCACCCAGAACAAATGGTCTACCTCAGATGACTCTCAAAACAGATTACACAGGATGAGCTCAGGTCTCCAACTGTGTTTCCTATAACCTTTGAAAGCCCTCCGAAGAGCCTCTCCTCGTCAAGCATTTCAGCAGATCAAAAGCTTTCCTTTCCTGTGTATTTCCTATCCAGCTGAAGGTCCAGCTGTCTTCAACTGAAAATGAGTGAAAAACGTCAATGTACTGTGTTGGGGATGGCAACATGTGAAGGCTTTAACTTCATATAGCCAAAGACTCCAAAATGCCTATTTACAGTAAATTATGGTGTTAGAAATAGTAGCTTTATAGCTCATATGGGAACTCAATATCAGTGACTGAAAACTCATTAAATAGATTAATTTGATTTTTATTGAGCAGAGGATGGATGAGTATCTGACATAAACTCCAACCATTCTTTCTCTTTCATTTCTCCCTGGAAGCCAATCTTATATTACTTAGCCAGAAAGTTTGGCAGTTTTTGGCTCATCCACTCAGGATTTACTCAGGCAATGAAATCATTTAAAAATGCATTGAGTATCTAGGTCCTGTATCTGAACAATCAGTGATTGTGCATATATATGGAGCTATCAATCAGAGGCAGAGAGAGAGAAGGGAGTGGAGCGTGGGGAGAGGAGTAGGAGAATTTCCCTCAGGGAAGATGCAGCAGGGCAGGAGACAACACGGCAAAGGCAGCCGGAACACTTGAAGAACATGGCCCACTGCCAGAGAGTAGTTTGACGGATGTCGGCTGACACAGCACTTCACTGCAGCAGCAGACACACGAGCTCTCTTCGGTTGGAGGTTACAGGGCTTCACATTGCAACAGGCTCCCTCTGCCTCACGCATGTAAACAGTGCACGCCGATCTGGATCAGATGCAGTCGGACATGACAGTACTCTTAGAAAACAAATAGGCTCACAAGCTAAGACAGCGCTATACAAACACAAGGCACCCTTCCATGTAAATAAAACCCATACCAAAACAGACAGCACAGGCCACACAGAAACACACAGTGCACACCCAAATGTGTGATCACGGCTTTCGTGTATACTGCATTCTTCCTTCAAACTCTAAACCACAATCTGTACCTTACAGTTTCCCTGATATATCGCTGAAACCCTCAGAGCCTTTCTATTGCCGCCCTGATTTCCATGTGTCCAGTACTGGTCAATGTCATTTCCTTACTTTTCTGCCTCCTGGTGTAATGAAAATCTTTGAAATAACATAAATAATAAGGAACTGGTAACACAGAACTAGTCTGTGTTAGTTCATAGTGTTAGGAGTATTGACGTTTCTAGTTTAACTACATTTCTCTGCAACAAGGTGGTAAGCATGGCTGTTTTCTGTTTGAATGGCAGCCTTTCAGCCTTCCATCTTCAAAGATCTGTACCACAATAACACTTGATAAGTTCAGCTGCTAATCTGTTTAGTTTGTTGAGTAATTCTGTCTTACTGATTGAATTACAATTATTTGAATGAATTACTCTACAGTACGATTCACTCTGAATTGTTCATGATTTTCTTTTCCTGATTCATCAAGCTATTTTGATGATAGTCAAATTGATTTGGGAAGTTTCATTTCTGTCAGTAACTCAAAACAAGAGGGGGCACAAGGCCCATTCGCCTCACTTCCCCGCTCATTACAGGAGTCCATATCCACTGGTGACCGTTGTGACCATTTCCTGGTGGGCGGGGTTTTTTTTCTGTAAGTGCTTTACAAGTAAATTGTTTTTAAATGCTTCTAGATTTATGTGTGCATGTGCAAGCAAATATTCAGTGTGGGGGGAAATATCAAATATCTACACTATGAGTGGGAAGTCAACAGGCTGTCAGCTTGTAATATTTATATTATGATGACATTAATATTTCCTCTATTGAAAATGGTTACTAACATTCACATTTACGAGGACTCCAGAGAAAAACAGCAGAACATTTGGATGAATCCAGCAAGAATGTGTTCTGAGATTGTGCTAATATTTTCTTTAAAATCAGTTAACACAGAAGCAATTGGTGTCAACACTTACATGAGCATTGCATTGGCCGTAAAACATAAACACATTAACTGTATGCTTGCCATGTTCTTTAGAAGAAAATATTTTTCAATGTTGTGTTACTGAACAATGGCTACGCCATACGATCATCAGATCTCAGAGTAGGATGTTGAGGTTTGTCCTATTAGGGGGATAATATTACAGAATAGCTTTATGCTAACATGAACTCCGCAGAAGGTGACGTGGCTATTTTGTCGGGTAAGCTAAGCTAATATTAGCTTAAAAAGACAAAGGAGCAACGCACGTCACCAAACTGCCTGATGGCTAATTGAATGCCAAAGGAACCCGACCACGCTGCTGCTAGACGCTGCGTTCAGTTGCTGCTTTATTTTAGAATGGCAAAACCCACTTCCACCACATTTCTGTCAGCCAGAGCACTGACAACCGATGGCAATAATTTGAGAGAAAGCTCCTCCCAGATGTGAGGGCAGTCTCAGGTCATAAAGTGATGACGTCTTGCTTTTACAACCCACTAAACGTCCACTGAAATGTTTCCATTTCGTTCCACCAGTATATTACTTATTTGCAGAACATGATAATGCTCCCTCAGGGTGGCAGACTGGCCTAGTGGTTAACGTGATTGTCCCATCATGTAAACGACAAGAGTCCAATTGCAGTAACAGCCACACAATCTGGCCAGCAACCCCTCACCAAAAAAAAAAAAGAAATTCACTCGGTCACTCCGGATAACACTTCTTGCCACATGTTAATATGCTCTGAATCAAGTGGGGTGTATTTTTTTTAAATTTATTTTCATATTAAACCTAGAACCTGAGGTCCCCAAAAAACCCATTGTGACTCATGGAGCAGGTAAATATGTTAAAACTATTTATCACAACCCTTGTGGTTGATTGAACATCAAATGAATATGTCACATGTTGTGGGGTTAGTGTACTAGGTTAAAAAGAGTGGGAAAAAATCTATGTAGGCATGTGTGTTTGGGTGGAAGAAGATAATGTCTTTATAATATGTTGCGTAGGTCACACAGCGCAGAACAAAAATAATGAAAGCAGATGTAGTCTTGCCTTACGCTTCATGTAAATGGCTCTGAATGTGAGCAACTGAAACGTTACTCAGAGAGCACTATGTAGGAGCATTTTACCAACTCTGACATCGAGTGTGTGTCGATAGATGTCCACTCTAAATGTATTTACTGTTATCCACAATGTTACTTGTAGGTTATGATGTAAGGCTTTACATTAGAACAACTTTGTCATTCACTGAAAGAAAGAGGAAGTGCAGGTAGGTCATGCAGGACCTTTCACTATGTTCCTTTGCCCCCACATTTAGATTTGTGTGTCCCCCCATTTAAAGTTTTGTCCTTTGGTGATTGTTCTCCACATCCTTTTAACATTTCCATGCATTAGCCAGAATGTTAACTAATATTTCATGTATATTTTACAGTCTGTGAAATATTCATTTGTGTATGAACCTAAGGGCATTAATGAACAATGTAGGACTCAGGATCACGTCCATCAGGAGGAAAAATAAACGTAAATCACCTCCAAAGAAATCCTGGTCAGGTTCTCTTCATCCTCAAAACACAAGCGCAGACAACGCTACCCACCAGCAGTTACAGATTTCAGTAACTGCTCAACACGTACTGCACACAATGATGACCTCTATCACAACTGTTATTACTGTTGCAATATGAATTATAAGATATTACCAATCTTTATAAATAAAAGGACTAAAAAGTGAATCTAAAACTTGATGATCCCTGATGGCTGGCTGCAGTATGTAGGCCCCCTTGACAAACATATGCATATGAATGCACCTGTCATAGTAGAGATTTCTGATTGGGCGTCTGCACAAACACTCCTTTTCAGATTTTAAGGTTCGTTTTCAATTCTATCCCATGCCATAAAACCCAAGACACCATGACTGACATGATGGGCAGAACCTCAGATGTCCACCCCCACCACAGACTGCAGATTGTGCACATGATGTCACCTGTCCAGGATCCTTGATAATTTTGGCCTAATTTTTTTTACAAATGGAGACATACCATAAATCTTTATACAGTCACCAATGCAAACACACTGAACGGAAGAATGTGAACAGCTGGATCAAAAGTAAATCCAACGCATATTTTCTATGAGTCAACAATGTAACCACTAAACCACAGTCTAACCGCACTTCAGAAAGACGGTAATTAAAAATCTAATAATTCCTTTCAGTATATATTTTGTTAACAAGGTTTCCATAGACCTATTAAAGTCAATCTTTATCAACCCACCTTTAAACTGACACTAAATGGCCCCATATTGCAGCTACTGTAATAGATTTAGGCAGACATGAGCAGTCAGAGAGAAGATTCGGACTCAGCTATATCAAAATAAACAAAGGATGTCTGTGTTTCATTCAATGAAAATTCTGCAAGTCCGAATATGTGGGATTCTACACTAGATTGACAGGCGTTGAGTAACAGCACAGTCATTATGGCTGCACACCAGAAACCGAACGAAGGGGTAAATGCAAGATTGATATCTAACTGTTATTGCTTCGTCAGCAAAAATGCCACAGACGATTCCAATGCCTAAGGGTCCTGCAGACAGAAACAAATAAATTAACTAGTGATAACAAAACTGTCAACGAATAACACGAGATGCAGTATTCACAAGCAGTGGTTTGGAGTTTCAGAGTTGGTTGGTTGGAGTTGGTTGGTGGTTCGTTGTAAAAATGTATATCTAATGCAAACAATCATTCAACAATTCACAGGAGAGGGTAAATGAGGATAGAGCTAGCCAAACAACAGCCACAGCAACAAGTTGGCAAATGCTTTACATAACTTACTGTTCTAGAATGTTCCCATCTAGTGATGCAGATCACATATGGTTAATCTTGGGGGGAAAGTTGGCTTGGAAGTGAGGGAAACTCAACTGAACTTCTTGAATCACTGATGTCGGACATTATTTTACTCCATAAACAACTGCAAAGCATGAGGCCTCTCATGGGGGGAAAAAAAGCATGATGTATGAGTTGGACAACTATGAATATTCAGTTTATTTGTGGAACATCAATTTCTGCCATTGATTTGTGCTTTTCTTTTTTTCAAACCGTTTGCTGTTTTAGTTACAGATTAGCTGGTAATGAAAGAAAGCTGACAATGCTACTCAGAAGGGGATCAAAGGAAGTGCGGATGGGAAATGTGAGGTGGATCTACACCCTCGAGTACAATGAGTTAATGGCCATACATGGCCATTAACTGTCCCTAATTTGATTCCGCCGTGAGATCCGGAACAATTAGGGCCAGCCTTGTCTTTAAGGATGACTGGAAAAGTTCAGCCAATGGAAAAGTCAGTCTGCATAACAACATGGAGATGATTCAAAAACTGGCTTACTCAGACCCCTTATAGGTCAGCTCAACATCAGGAAGGAAACAGACCTGACAATCGTCACATCTCCAGCCACTTGAATGGACAAAAGGCATAAAAACCCAGACAAAATCCTCATTTAACCCCTCTAAATCACAATTAATAAACTAACTTAGAGTAGAGTCTTCAGCAGCACAATATGGTGTAGGTAGTTAGAACATGATGGAAACTTGTTCCACATCCTCACTACTGTGGTCAGTTTAACAGCCTTTCCATGGGAACGTTCCCCAGTCTACCCCAGCTGCCGGGATGGAGCCAAGAGATGCAGGGTTTAAATGTGGGCTCGGGCAAGTCTCCATTAAACCGGTGATCCCAGCATGGTGGTAAGCCTTGGTGTGCTTCACTCCTTCCTACTGTAAAAGCCTGGTTAAGGCGTCAGGCATGCGCTCCCTGGGCAAAAATGGTACCTCCAACCTGATGCTAAAGCTTGTAGAAATGCTGTGTTTTCGACCCAGTGTTAAAACTTTAGGGTTGTACATGCAAAGCCTGTTACTCCTGTTTGTTTCATGTTTCTAAACAAAAAAATAAAAATGGATGAACATGCTGAAAACAGAAAACAACGAATTTCTGACATTAGCTTTTATACAGAGCTGCTGTTTCGACTGGGTATTGTAACAGTTCAAATGTAAATCTGTGTTTCAGCCATACAGGAATGTCAGTAGGCTTTTTACAGTTTGGTGCATCTCAAAGGAGTAAAAAATGAGGGGAAATCACCCAAACTGTCCGTATCAAATGCTGTCGTGTGATCCAAGGGGCTGAAAAACAAACAAAGTTACTACACTTGCTCAGTATTTCAGTTTAGTCATATCAGGGGACACCCGGGACAAGTCGCCAGTTCATCGCAAGTCTATATATATATATATTCTATTTATTTATTTTTTTTTTTTTTAACTGCAAGTGTTGTGTTTAGATGCTAATCTGATCCTTACTATTCGACATGCCCACGTTACCTTGGTACTTTGCTTTTCAAGAAGTAGTTCACCCAAATTAAAAGTTTATATTTTCCTTCTTGCTGGTTATTGATCCTGTTTGATGAAACACCCATTAGTTTGTTGTTTTCTTTCTGTGGCTTAGACTTTGTCAAAACACAGACTACAACTTACCCCTCCAGTGACAAAGCAGAAAATGAATATGAATCAATAACATTCTTACCTATTCTGGAATTTTGAAAAAGATGACAAAAACTGCAATGCCACTATTTTAAAATGCAAAAACCTTTAAGAAAGTTTGAAATTAGTTGCCATCAAAACATGACACTAACAACTTCAGCGACACTTTTTCATTGTTACATTGTGCCCGGAAACTAAGGTAACATAAACTATGGCCACATTACATTAAGGATGCTATGCATTTGCAACACATTGTAAAACACCAGATGGTTGACCAAGTTGTATTTCTTCATTCTTGGCTATGGCTTCTTTTTTCTTACAGTGGCTATTGGTTCCCACTATAACTTCCATGTTTATTTATTCCTTAATAATACCTGGACTGTCTGACAGAATGTAACTTTATACCCACTTATTAGTATTTATGTCTGTCCACTCAATAGTCACAACCCCGGCCCAGTTTGTCACACTGGCCTGGGGTCCATAACCGTTGTCCTCAATGACCTCACTTGCTGGTTGATGGCATGTTTAGTGTTGTGAGTCTATAATGGTTAGAATTAATGCACGTGGAGGAAAACTTATTATTCAGTGTGCAATCAGATAAAATAACAAAAGGTCAGCAGTAAAGAGCTGACCACTCTGTCTTTGACCTATGAATTATATTATATACAAAGAGGTCACATAGTGTTTATGGTGCAGTTCATATGCAGTCATAGTAAATACTGGGGACTCCCTACCAGAAATCTAGAACTGAAAAAGCCTCTTGGATGAGAGGCAAAACGTCTTCAAGAAACTACAGGAAGTCCAGTTGCCTTCAGAAGAAACACCAAGACCTTCATTTGCAGTCAGTCCAATCGAATAAGGGGAATTTATGAAAGCAGTGCTTAACACTGCTGGAGGGTAACTTGAGTTTTCCTTTAATGTAGTAAGTCAGACAACCTTCCATGGCGCTCGGGTTACTGTTTTATACCTTCAACTATTTCAGGATAAGCTGTAGAGACGTGCAGCGTGAAAAGATCTTTACTGAATTAGCTCCAGACTGTAAAGTTGACTTCATAAAGCAACAGACTTTCAATTCTTAAGCCAAGTTTCTGAAGTTTCCCCTGTTTGAGGATCCCAGACCTCTTGTACACCATACAATTAAACATAACAAACAATATTAAACACTATTTTATCTGCAAGATTGCACAAATCAAATCCATGCAAATCAAATGAAACCTGTAGCAAAATGTGTTTGGGCCAAATCCAGACTCCAAAACAATTTATCTGTGCTGCTTTCGCCAGGACAAACATGCACTCTGCCAAAATACATAAAAATCATAGTATATGCAAATTACATACACACTATAGCCCAAATATAAAGAGTCTGTATTTTATTCAGCGCTAACTTGCTGATTATAGACCTATGTGGCCCTTTCTACCTAAATTGACGTCAGAAATCAGCCACTAAATAGGAGGGACATGGAAGTTAGGAGTGATAGTTATTTTAAAAACCCCACCAGCAGACTGGCTTGGTTAGTTTGATTTAGGTTGGACCTCACATGGTCACCAAGCTACTCCTCAAACACTTCAACTGGTTTGAATTTGCTCTGGTGTGCAAGTGGCTATCACACCTCCAAGTGCCAACGAGCGAAAGGCAAAGCCATAATGGCACCTTGTCTTTAGAGAGCCAGAACATTTATGTTAATTTCCGAGCGAATCTGACATGTGGCAATGTAGTTTATACATCTCTAATGGTATTTGGTATGAAATTATATTTTAACGAAAAAACATCCACTTTTCTCACAGACATGACTCTACAATTAACTTATTCTCAGAAAGTAAGGACAAGTGCAGTGAGATTACTTTACCTCTCTTGGGATGGCCTGTCGCAGCATTGCCTGTAGTTGCTAAATCATTATTGGCCATTCAGAAAATGCAGCTGTGTTTGGGGGACACCATGTCTGTCAGCCATGAGGAAGAAAATTAGTTTCCAATCAAGCACCCAGAGTGCACAGGATGGTATAGTACACAGAAATGTCATTTCTTATGAAATGTGTAAGAACTGAAAAAGAAATAACCTCAATATTCAATTCAATTACGAAGCAGCTGTTCTTGAATTATTCAGAAAGAAAGATTATATTACTTAAAAGAGAACAGATGGGGTACTGTGCAAAATAATCACAAAGATTATTTCATTAATATTTGAAATTGGAAAAAACAACTGGAAAACACAAGTGCAGTTACTTGGGTTTATATACTTGGGTTTCCCGAACTGACCCTCAGAACTGAAGAAGCCTTTCAGATGAGAGGTGAAACGTCTTCAAACAAGATAAGAAGTCCAGTTGCTTCCTATTAAACGCTCCAAGATTAAGATGACCTGGATGACTGAGAACCTTCACGGAGAAGTGCAGTTAAAGAACTGGATCTCTGTCCAGGGTCACCCAAAGTCAGCAGGGACAGACCTAGTGGCACCACAACCCCAAGATGTGGATAAGCAGTGACTGTAAGAGGACTGATGGAAGCACAAACAGGCTTTAGATGATGTGATTTTGTGATTACCACTTGTATGTTGTTATTTATTGTATAGTATATTATATTCGTGTGGATATCTCGTTGACAAGTACCACCTAAACATTATCACAGACCAGGTACATCCCTTCCTGGCGCCTATGTATTGATGAATAATTATGTTGTTTAAAGGAGATGGTTAGGGTTTGTCAAAATTCTCAGCTGATTTTCATGAAACAGTTGCTTTGGCCCATTAGGGTTATCATATATGGGCCAGCATGCATTCTTGAACGATTCCTCAAAAATCTGTTGTGAATGGCGTGATTGTACCTTTTGCCTAATCTTCAACAAAACACTGGATAAATTGCTTGTGTTGTGTTTTGTAATTGTAAAAACCTAATAATATTACACTGAGAAATGTTTGGGTATATGATTCATCTTCAAACTCATTGATATATGACTCAAACCAGCCTTGTTGAATTGTCTCACTGTCAAGCATATGGAAAACCCACATCACACAGCTGTTTTCAGCCTGAACATCTCAACAGCTAAATATTTTTAGGTCTCATTTTTACTTTTTGATCAATTAATGACAGCAACAATAACTATCCCTTTTGTTTATTATGAACACTGGGACACCATATGCAAGTCTTTGCTTGTGGACTCATTTTAAAGCTGCTGCTAGGTAGAGGCTCCAGCTAAATGCCCTAAAACCTTTAACCATGCCTTGGATTTCCTTTGTGGTTGTCCTGACACACATTCCTTGTTGTTTATCATGTGAAGTAAAGTGATGACCTGACGTGAAGTGTCTGCAGCTCTGAATTTGTATTTCAGCTGGTGATGGTGGGTTATAACACTTCCTGAATAGTTTGTCCTGACTTCAACTGCTTTTTTGCACAGGAAAAAAGCAGTTTTAAGTCGAATATCAGGTAATTTAATTACACTTCAGTGTCTTTGCTGACTCCATTTTTCCACCTTGATATTCTGCTGCACTGATCATAAACCCCCAAACATCCAAAACATTAAAACCACTGATAGTTGCAGCAGAATAATGAGTGCTGCCACATCTGCTCAAGAACCGCTGAGGAACAACAAAGATTTGAAATTGTCAGCCTTGCCTCAAAATTCCCCAGATAAAATCTGATTCAGTATCCATGAGACTTACCTGAAAAATTACCCAGTTGTCCCATCATAGAGCAGACTGATAGACATTGACTTGTGGAGTCTATTGCCAGTGTGGTTGGTTGGCAGTGGTTAGTGCTGTTGAGTGCAGGGTGGGTGCTCCATGGATTGGACTTGCTCCAGAATGGTAATTTTAGGGACTGCTCCAACTCTGAAACACAGCTCATGTCAACATGTTCCTCAGCAGTAGTGCTTGGTGTTATGTTGTGGCATGGTGCATTGTCCTGCTGGGGGGGAACCCTAAGCCCACCCAGATATGCTTTCATCCACATGAAAGTAGGATCCAAGGGTTTGCCAGCAGAATATTGCACTCTAGTGAGATGATCAATGTTATTCACTTCATCTGTCAGTGGTTCTAATGTTGTGGCTGATGGGCGTACAACATATATTGGTGAGGCTAGGGTATATCCTCTTCCTACAAGTAGTGGTTCAGATAAGAGCAATCAACTACTGTTAGTGAACCACGTACATTGGCAATCTAACTATACACATAGAAGCTTATGAGTATACTTGCACCCTGCTCTGCACCACTGATGATGGGACTTTACTTGTGTGGAATGATGTGCAAAAAGTACAAGAGCACATGTCATTCTGTTGAGCACAGATAGAATGACCATTAATACTTGCAAAGCCACGGATGATTGTATTCCACTTCCTTCCACTTCCTTCACTGTCAGTTTTTAAAAGTAATTGCTCATAAATTAGAGACTGGGAAAACACTTTTCCCAAATAAAATAAACATATATATGTTTTCATGCAGTACCATTTGTCAAGTAAGACGCTTCATATATAGATAGAAGATTTTATATCAGAGATGAAATGTCCAGCATGTTTCCATGGTGTTGTCACAGTTTGTGGCACCCACGCCCGAAATGCTCATTTTTCCACATGGTTTGAAAGACACAAATGACGCAGTGAAAAAACAGGGTTTTTTTTCACTGTGTCATTTGGGGCCATGACACAGTGAATGCACGTGGGTCATGCATTCAATGTCGGAATAAATGCTATTAAAACCATTTGTACATTATTCACTTTTCCAATTTTATTAGTAATAGAAACACTGGAAGTGACATCAATTATTATGATCATTTTAGCTATTTGTTAAAATGGTGCATTGGCTCAGTACTGGGGGATGTTAGCAATTTGTGCATGTGGGCTTTACACGTTAAAATAAAGCCAGACAGCAACTCTTGTGGTCCAGAAGACAAAATGTCTGTGCAAGAATAGCTTCTGACCAGACCACCAGTTCTTCCTCTAAATTGGGATGTTTTGAACCTGAAGCAATATGCCATGAGAGCCAAAAATTATACACAGGAAACAATCTGTGGTTACTATTAGGGATGAAACAATTTACTCAGCTCAAAGTGCATAACCATTCATGATGCTGCGTTAACAAGTTTCTCAAAAGGAGAATCAAAAGGAGACTTAAGACAAAATATAAATGAAAATGTGTCCTACAATTATTTCTCAGACATAAAGGACAAAATATTGTATTACTTTTAATCTTCTATATAAAAACAAAGAATTCTTTTTACTTGTGAGGTTATAAACTTTGTCATCTGCAAAAAAAAAGGCACATTAAATTTCTTTTCTAAGTCTTCAAGCTGAGGTTTGAATGTAATGGCTGGGAATCAAGCATTAGACTCCTATGAAAGCATCTCTGCTCCCCCTCCCCTCCGGTTCTCTTCCGTAGCTCCGCCCCACCCTTTTAAACGGTCGTATTGATATGCTGGCAATAACTTCTTGGTCTTACCGCTGCAGTCAAAGCTTGGTTTCCACTGCCCTTCACTCACTGAAGTGACTGGAGGTGGCGAGTTGCTGTACAGCGGTTTGAAGAGACCAAGTCATTTAACCTCACAACTGGCTTGACAAGTCTCATAATTTTTCTTGATTTTCAACCAGCTCGCAGTGCATCATTACATCCCTAGTTAATAGCGTCATAAAGGGGTAGTGCAACATATGCTAAATTAGATTCTTAGAAGGGAAAAGATGATTGATATTAATGGAATCTTTTCAGTTAACTTCGACTGTGAATTTCACTGCAGCATTTAAAGTGTAATGTCATAGCTGTTTTATTTCATGATTTGATGGTTTTATGTGAGTCTCAGACATTTTTTTCATTGTTGGCCCAACAAGCCTGGTTCTCCATGAGTGCTTGAATAAGTAGCCGAGTACCTGAGAGATCGAGTTACACAGCGGGTCCAGCCAGTCAACTGTTTTCCTTAAGGACATTGTACTTTCATAATTACCCAGAGGCAACCGTTTTCTGTTCATCATAGGGGTTAGTAAAGATCCCTTCACTGAGTGAATTTCACTTTGTGTGTTTGTGCTCTTCCTAAATCAATTTTTATTCCTGCGTTGGCATGTTATGTTGGCAGGCGTATTGTGAACATGTTATGGATCTGGTACTTCAGAGCACTTTAGCATATATTACTGGGACGATTAAAGAAAATTTCAGATGAGCATTATTCTCATTTTCACACACCACCACCACCACATTTTTGTTGCACGTTAACCAAACAGGGTCCAGCCTAGGCTGTCACCTAGTCTTGCCCTTAGATTTTTTTTTATTTTTCTTTTTAAACACACTTCCAACTCAAAATTCTTGTGTATTTTGGCTGTGCAATTCCAACAAAGTTAAGACACAAATACATGCTTTGAACTGGCAATAAAATTCTAATAAAAACATGTGCATATGACTATATTCCACTTCTGGCTTCTTTTTCCCTTGTATTGGCTCCTTGTGTTACTGACATCAACAATAGTTCCAAGCAAAGTTCAAGTTGTGACACCTACATTACTGGGTATGTGACAGAAATGACTGGTATTCTTGAGCTTCATCAAACCACACATGTGGTGTTGTGGTTTTAAAGCTCAACATGTTTAGCTGTTTCCAAAGGGTCGAACAACCTCAAGACATTTTTGTTTGTTTCTGTGGAATCACTGGTACGTACATTTTGCTTCCAGATCTTTTATCCTATTCAAGAAATTGAGTGATTGTTAGCGATATTACAAATAAATTCCTGATACAGGCCACTAGCTTTGTAGAACAGAAACCAACAACTCATAAAGACTCAGGAATAGAGGGGGAGATGGACTGGTTTGCTGCAGAAAGATGAAAATAGCTGCCCCCAATCAAAATCATATTTTTGACTCTGTTAACAGGTCCGTGTGGTGTTTTTGTGTACTATGACATAAATCATGACCAAAATAAGCAGTCAACATGGTGAGTAAGGATTTCTGCTTTCATTGTACAATCCACCATTGACAGTCTCCAAAAAAACAAAATCTGGCAGCCAGGTCTTCTTCGTAGAAAACCTCAGGAACCATTCCTGATGACTTGCAGGAGTGGGCTTCTGATGCATCAGCTTGTAGGCGACCTTGTACAAGTAGCTCTTCTTCTTCTTCCTGGATATCCGTGTGTGACTCAAACATGTATTGTCAACTTACTTCACTATTAGAACTTACAACTGTGCAATGTATAGTAGACTAGTTTAAGAGTTGACTGCAGGCAATGGGTGGAGCGATGAGCAGACACCTTTGTGTACCTTTACCATTGAAAATACAGGATCCAGCTCAGTGACAGGCCACAATGGAATTTGCCTCCATAATTCAGACCAAGTGTCAAG
>KV751319.1:6995906-7029990 GCA_001698575.1 Mola mola
ATAGATCATCCGACTGGCAGTCATACTACATGCTACCGTCAAACGCAGCAAACTGCTTACTGCATTTGTGTATATACTGTATGTAGGTGGTTTGGAGTAAAGCATGAATACATACCACAGGTGGCACAAAGGGATGAATTCTTTGTTCTCAATGTGTTTCTAGAGGTGTCACAATAAGAGTATGACTCTGTCCTGTATAAATGCGAGTCATGTTGTTTACTGTAAATTTCTAATGATAGAGGGTCCTTCTTACCCAGAATTGCTAAAGATAGAGGCTCAATCTTGCTATAAATTGTTTTTGCAGACTTTACTTTCTGAAACTTGTATTTGGATTCCAGTACAAAGTGACATTTCAGGTACTTTCACACATTCACCAGACGAAATATGTGGGACAACACGTAAGCTTTTTTTGCTCACGAGAAGCTTTACATATTTTCTTAAAAAAGCTTTAATACCTGCAGTAATTAACTATTGTCCATATCAGTCAGGTCCTGCCAGGATATATTGTTTGGAGGTATATTATTCAAAGTTAATTCAGAGCAAATACAACAAACCTCTCCCAACGGTAAGACAAGCGTGATTCATCATCAGAAAATAAAGAGATATATTGTTTTTGGTTTGCTGTGATAGTTATTCATTTCTACAAGCTGGTATTGATCCAGTAAACCCGTGGCATTGAGGTGCATTCACTTTTTGCTTCAGCACAGCAAATACTGCCACTCTGTGTTCCAAAACAGACGGTGCTGCCTGAGATTGCAGCTGCACTCTGGCCCAAACTGTTTCAGAATCACTTCACACTGCAAGAAATGTCGCTGTGAGCTGGTGTTTTTTGTTTTGTTTTTTTTTATATATCACCTTCAACACACCAGGCAAAACGAGCTCTCTGCAGACTTAATTCAACTCAAGGTTTTTCCAATATCACACCGATCTCTCAACGCTGATTAAGGAATGTGCCAGCTGGGACTTATTTTAGCACGTTTCTAAAGCAGTCATCAGCGAAACTTTGATAATAACTTGAAGAATTCCATATTAAAAGATAAGTCAGCATATAGTTACATCTAATATGATTATATAGAGTATATACCCCCCTATAGACTAATACATTATTAGATATTATTAAAAGTCATCGGGTAATTAAGAAATGAATGTGAGGTCCCATCTAAAATCATCTATTATCTAGCTGAATTGTTCCGTTACCACACCTGGAGTACAGTATACTTTTGCCTGTAAAGGTTCTTTTCTAACCCATGGGAACCTGTCCTTAAAACCTTTTCTCGTGCCATTAAAAGATTCCTTAAAGTGCCAAGTGACTCTATCATGATATAGAAAAAAAATAAATAAATGTAGCAATAAAATAATTCAAGGAGGATCTTTAGACCATGCAGGCATTAAGGGATTTTGAAACTGGATTTTTCATTTTGTACATCCTGCTACTTTATTATGCTGTAAACAAAGCAAAGGGATGATCGATATCACATTATAAATAGGAAGGAACAATGCAGCCACGCACAGTAGTAATTTATAATCATGAATAGAGGTAGTGCATTATTAATGCTTGACCCATGATGATTTCATGCCTGATTTAATGCATTCGTGTAGTTCACACCTTTGTTGAAATGTGATGAAGTTGTCCACGTTTCAGCTGCATAAAAGATGTACTTGTATCATGTATGTATATATTAATAGTTAATCTGTTTAATGTTTCATGTTTGCCTCTTTGAATCATATTTCTATGCTTTCACGAAGGCTGCTGAGTGAATATCCTGAAATATGGCTGGAATAGAGATGGTTCGGTAGCAGTGAATTAACATAAGTGAACGTCGTTAATGGAGCAACGGGAACGCAAGATACTCCTTCCATTAACGTTGGCTCGCAATGAGTCATGCGTTGAATTATAAACTGTTCCCCGGCTAAGTATTAGGGTACAATAACACTCTACAGAGTCTCACAGCGTCCTTGCAGGTGGCTGTCTGGCACAGTCACGCACAGATCCGCAGCTCAGTCTAAACACTCCTCATCTCCGGCTGCGTCGTCTCAGTTCTGCGACGCAACAAGTCTGAATGGTGCCCAAGTATCTGCAAGATCTACAAAACAATCCCACCAGTCGCGCATGAACTGATGGTGCACGAGAGACTCACAATGATATTCCCCTTAAAGTGAGGCTTCACTTTGAATGCAACACATCACGCTGCGTAAAGCCAAGCTCTCCTAAACGAGTTCCCCTGCATTCAAAAGTCATTCCATTTAATTTTGAGGGGGGAATAGAACTTATCCTTGGTAGTGATGCGTGATGGGGCTGCAGGGAGGCGTCTGAACTTACACCTGGGGGAACTTAGCTTGCTTTAAATCTGTGTTCATTAAGAAAAAAGAGGCTCGGTCATCTAGAGGATCCTTGAACCTTTTCAGAAATGAGGTTAAATTCTCTCATTCCAGTGGAAGAGTGTGGATTTCCAGGTCTTCCGTTTAAAAGAAGAAAGTGTCATTCTCACTCTGTGGCTAGAATGAGAGTGACTTGTGGAGATGTTTTGCAGGGCAGGCGGCTGGCTGGCTCGGCATCTTTGAGGTCGTTCCTCTGCCAAAGTCGCTCTTAGCGCGCAGTCTTTGAAATCGCCTTCGATTTCGGCCGCTGCGTCTAAAAAAAACAAAGACCCGACGACCGGAGCTTGTATCATTGAATTAATCCCTGACATGACGTGCTCCGAGGCAGGTAGAGAAAACAGGGAGTTGGCGCGGAAGGAAGACCATTACGCAGGTTGGCATGACATCATCATGGGCTGGCTATAAAGCGCTGAGGAGCAATACACAGACTTAGAGGAGCACTTGAGGAGCTTTGGAGTAAAGGACGGACTGAAGCCTCTTGTGTTTACCAGCTGATTGGCTGCTGCCTCCGTCCCCTCTCACAACCTCAGCGCAGAGGAATCCCTGAAGAATACAAGACGCGTCGAAATGAACTTGTCGTCCTTGGTAGCGTGTGGACTTATAGTCGCCCTTCTCTCAGTAAGGATGGGAGCAAAACCTTTATCTCAAGGGCAGCAGAAGGTAAGAAGAAGACACTTGAATCTTTGTTTAGGCACACTGAAGCAGGTTATTTTCGTGGCACCGTTGAATATCAGAAGGTTCATTTTGAAGTGAACTGTTATTTGTTTGTCGCGCTCAGTCGCCCTTGAGACAAAACGTCCAACTTACTTTATACAGAAACAGTGTGATTTATATGCCATTATGGCTGAACACATTATTATTAACACATTTTGCGTGCCAGCACTCAGTCTTAGCATTTAAGCGCTCAGTGAATATGGAAACAAGCGCACCAAAGACCGTTGAAACTTAAAATCTTATTTAAATCATAACTTCACACTATATAGAGATTCAAATATTCAACCTGAATTAATATTTTTCAGTTTCAGTTTTGCCATAAATAAGATGACACAAACTAAACGGCTCTGCGCGTAAAATCACATTTACGCGCGTGCTGGAGGTCGTCTGTAAAATCTGAATCACACCGTGTTTTCACAAATTTTGGGATGTGTTCAAGCTGATGCCAGAGTCTCCGTTCGGGCCACAGGGGCGGACTTCAGGCACCTGCCACCAAACACGTGAAGGCGTCCGCGTCAGCTGACTTATCGCAGGACCGGAGAGCCCTAGTGGGAATTGAAACACACTGGGCGTGTTTGGTGTTTGAATAATGCATTTTGATCAGACAGGGCCACCATCCCTCCCGGCGTGGCGTGGGGTGGAGGATGATTATGATTCACCAATGTGCACCTTTGGTCGGTGCACATTGGAACCATTGGAACCGACTGAAGGTGCCGGAAGTTGACGTTTGCCCTGTTTTGAGTTATCTATGAGATGCTCAGGTTGGAGGCGTCGAGCGCGTGTTGGGGTGTTGGAAAAGCACATCTGTTTAGACCACACATTTACCTAAAGGGAGCCTCGTTTTCTTGATGTTTCAATCTGTGTTCCAGTCTCTTAGAAGTTTGCTGGGCGATGACCTGGCGGACTTTCTGGAGTCGGAGGACAGGGAGAGGCGGCTAGACGCTGTGCGCTCTCGGATACGCTTACTGCGAGATTTACGCATGGACACCCGGGCCAGGGGGATGTGGGCTCGTCTCCTAAACGACCAGCCCGTGCCCCGGAAACACAAACCCGGAATCAAGAAAGGGGGGTCGTCGCGGAGTGGCTGCTTCGGTCACAAGATGGACAGGATAGGGACCATCAGCGGCATGGGATGCTAGAGTTGGAGCAGCGCTCTGATGGTGAGCTCCTCAAGCCTTCACGTCGATAAACTTTAACCTGACACACTGACACACAAAGAGAAACAGGGGGACACGAGGAAGAGTGGATCATGGGGAGGAAGGGAAGAGGCAAGGAGTGAGGAGGAGGAAACTTAAAAGAGAAAGAGACTTTTTTTTTTTTTTTGTCTAAAGTGGAAAAGGTTGGAAGTGGAAAAAACATAGATTACGGGGAAAATCAAGAAAGGGTAGGGAGGGAAGGAAGAGCAGCACTTCAGTATTACATTTCTTTTCTTTTGATACTTGTCTCTGAAGGACTTCGCTACTAAAGAGGATGGAAGATGAAAGTGAGGGTTTCACATTAGCTGCTTATACGCCTCTTGTGTAGATTGACTGGGAAGACAGGAAAAGTTAAAATAAATAAATAAATAAAATTTCAGTCACCATATTTGTTTTTGATGGATGCCTCAGCACAGTGTGTGCTTTGCATCCACAATCAATGAAACAAAAATCTGTTTTTGGGGAAAAGGAGAGATGACGGTGTAAAAGTTGCATGATGAGCTCAGTCTGGGTCAAAGTTCGGTTTTGTTGAATAAGATCATACATTGAACCATTTGTCACTAACCGCAGTTGTCTGACCGACTGCCCATATGACATCGTCACCTGCCATTGACCTGTAGTCCAGCAGCCCTCGTTCCTCCTGCAGGAAAGCCCACTTGAGCTCATGTGAACTGATTTATGGGAAACATCCTCTCACGTCATGCACATCATCGTGAACGAGTCCATGTGCTTCAGGTAGCACGTATCCACTTTAAGAAGAATCAAAGTCACACACACGGCATCCTGTGGTGGCCAGGATCTTTTCTGGGGAAACCAAGTTATTTAAACAAAAACAACAAAGGGGGTGCGGTGCTAAATGAAGTAATGAGGAAGTAAGGTGACGCACAAGTAGTCCTGAGGCTTGAAGTCATTTGTGGTTGTGGCAAACTGCAAAAAACCCAATGGGGGAGTGTGAATTTGTGACTAACTTGTGTGAGTGTTTCATTAGCCAACACCCCTCTTTCATGTCATGGTCTGCATTGTGTTGTAAATGTCTAATAGACACAGTATTAGACACATACCTTGAGGTGAAGTTGTTAAGTGAGGGTCATTCACAGATTCGCAGAATGATGGGATGCTGCAGATTTAAATCGCTCAGTTTAATCAGGAAAAGCAAGTGAACACGTTGTTTCAGACTGCTCAGTCTAACCATGTTTCTCCTGGTTCTCTCTCTCTCTCTCTCTCTCTCTCTCTCTCTCTCTCTCTCTCTCTCTAGATCATTGGACGAGGGGTTTGGATAACAACGTTTCAGTTTGTTCTCACCTGAGGAAAAAACAACGAAGAAAAAAAGAGAGAAAAACTCACCAAGTGACGGATTTTCGGTACGAAAGTCACCACAACCAGCATAAAAAAAAAACTCTACGAAGACAATGCTACAAAACCTTCATATAAATATATAGATATGCAGCTATATATACATATATAAATATGTGTATAAAGTACAAATGGTCAGCCGATACTAAGAGATGGTGGACAATGGTGTAAAAACTACAAATTGCAAGGCTGTATATTGTTGCTGCTGCTGTACATTCATGTACTTCATCTCCCCCCTGCATAAATGTATTTATGTTAAAAAAAACAACTATTTATATGTTTATAAAAAAAAGAGCTATTTATAAATATGAGTTTTATTTATGTAACACTTTGAAATGGATGCAAACTGCAGGTCAATTCTGTTTGTAACCTTTTTCCTTTTGTCTCAAATAGTTGTAAATGTTTTAAAAAAACTGATAAAAAAAGACCATTCCATGTGCACTTACATGTATCCTCTCCTGTTTTATTCTCTCGGTGAAGCCGCTTGGACTGCTTGCTTAACATGTTCTGTGTGGCTCTTACAATCTTGAATTTGTCAGCACGTCAGGGACCTTAAAGAGCTGTCCTGAGGTCAGCTTGACTAATTCGTAATTTTATGCCATTCAGGATTCGAAAAGTTAGCAGCCAGTCTAACAAATGTTTCTATGCCAGGGACACATATAACAGGACAACAGCCAGCGTGAGGAGTGGCATATGATAAAACCAAACTCTTCCTCCACCGAGGTGTTAAATGAATCACTAAAGAGCATTTTAATAGTGACACGTTGGAAAAAAAATGGAAGTGACCATGCAACTGCAGTATATGGTTTTATACAATAACTGTGGCCTCAAACACAATTATACTCACGAGGTTCCTCTAATCCAGAATGAAGATTTATAAAGTGCTGGTAGATTAAGGGAGCGGAGGCGGAGAGATTCTTTTTAAACAGGAAGTTTTCAGCTTTTGTTGCAGAGCATTTACTTTCACTGGTTTACATTCTATAATAATTCATTTCTTATTATATATTGCACATACTATGTAAAAACAGGATTTTGTTCTTAAAAAACAAAAGCAACGCACATAAAAAAAAGTTTGGTATACTAAAAAGGACATAAATGTGTCAGACATCAGACACTGAAACAAGAAACCTGAGAATAAGATGAAAAATGTGATATGATTTATCCAGCCAAAGCTTCTGAGACTGTCGTTCAGGGGGATGAGAGTTAAAACGCTGTCTAGGAAGGCCGGAAAGCTCTGCCGCTTCTACAGTCAAACCTTGGTATTGAATGTGTGTCACAGAGTTGCACACTTGTGAGTCGCTGGTAACCTGATCTAAAGGTTTTAAAATCCCTAAACGTCAGTAAATGCACACATCAGTAAATGTGTCTAGCGGATGGTATATTTCAGTCCAAATAATTGGAAATGAGCTTTTCAAATCTACGGAAACATTACATTCAAATTCAATAAGTAGGTTTACGTCGATGACTTGCACTAATATACTCCTACACTAGAGGGCGTTCTACAGCTGAAAGAAACAAGACACTTGTTGCGCGCGCACACACAAATCGTGGAGCATGGAGACATAAGCACAAACACGTGTCTACCTACTGAAAGTAACACGACTGTTCAGTTAAGATTCTTCAATCTTGACTCATTGTATAACATCACATAGCTGATGATAGGAAGTTGTTCATTTTAGCTGCATCTGAGGCCAGTGTAGAAGACACCTGGGGGAGCGATCACTCGTGATGGTTACAGACAAGGTGCAAAGGGGAATATGTTTAAAGACTGATTTGACTCAGACCGAGTTCCCTCATACCGGTTTCTGTGCTGTAGCGACAACTGCTGAAGATGACAGTTGAAAAGCCAAATATTAACTAGATGAAACTGAATGAAGTGGAACCTCTTGGCTGAGTACTGTAGAGATAAAACCTTAAAAGCAATTTTAGCTATATTTATGATTTAAATAACACAAGTTGGTTTGACTCTTTCCGTCTTTCATAACTCTGATTTTCTCTCATTGCCTTTTTCAAAACTCTAAACTATTGAAAACATGTTGAAGCGACTGAGTAAATGACTGTTGATGTAAAAAAAAAAAAAAAAAAAAATGCTCTTAAGTGTATGTTCTCTGAAGATTAGAGATTAAAGCTACTCTTAATCTCTTTTATGAACCATGGAACATAACATATCCAGGAAAGAAAATGAAAGTTCTCCAAAGGGAAAGTGGTAGTTTTACTTTTATTATTTATTTTCTGTTACTTTGTCGACCTCTTGTGCCACCTACAGCGAATATGACCACAAGCTGGTCGTGTTGAGAGATTGTACAAACACCCTGTGACTCATGACAGCAGAGAAGAGTTTTAAGTGTTAGCAATGACGCAAAAACTGGCTATATATATACATAAAGGCATTAAAATTTACCACTGTGTGCTTTTAACCACAATTTACAGTTTAGAATAAACATTAATCACGTCAGTTTTGGGTGATTGCCCAGAAGTGAATGTGCGTTTTCTCTGTGGTGAGCGTGATCCCAGGACACATCTCTGTACTTTCTGTTTGTTGTATGTTCACTTAAAGAAACCTGTCACTGCTAAACACAAGTGAATAGCAGGGGCAGGTGGAATAGCAGGGGAAAAGAGCTTTATTCTCCCTGTGTGCGTTTAAAAGAGATTGAGAATATAGTAATCAATTAACAGGTACAGGTGACAGAACTCTGAAATCAGTTATTATGTTAGATCCCTGCGGGAATACAATCCACGCAGCTAAAGTAGACACATGAGGAAAATGAAAAGCTGACGCACAGGACTGATGATAGTGACACATTTTTAATCTGTAAATCCTCAGTTCTTTCATTAATGGTGTGTTTTTCTGCCTGGGGAGTTTAACCTCAGCCTAACATATTTTCAGGTAACTATTTTAAATATACAATATGAAAATATGTGCTTGTAAAGGAATGAATACTGTATACGTTGCACGGAAGACCCATTGAAAGTGTGTGTACTTAACCAGACCCAGTCGAAAACATTTAACTTTGGGAAATATGTGTCACATTTTGAGCTGAGCTGTCTAAAACAAAACCGCTGACGTGTGGACATACTGCTGACAAGATAACACCCCGCCAAAGAATAATGTTTTATACACAAAAGTTATTTTCAGATGCAGTCCGATGCTGGGATTTCAGCTCAACCAGTTCGTGTGTCAGAAAACAGTCTGAGACTGCAGAAAAAGAGCTTGGACGGGTTCTGTAGTCATGTGAAAGAAGTGAGGGATGTAAGATGCAATGCTGCCTCTTTGTGGTGTCGAGAGTTTATTACTCAAGTGGGCTGCTGGTGTCTCCTGGGAGTCAGAGGAGCCTCAGATGAGGGCCGATTTACAGACTGCTTGAGAGGAGGGTGGCTTCTCTGATGTGTTAGAGTGGATATCCATATCTGTGACCTGACATTAATTGTCAACAATGGAATACCATATTAAGTTCTTTTACTGAAATACAACTTTTAAAACTAAACTAAACTTCCTGTGTTTGAATTATTTATGCAGTTAATAGGCCTATTGTCAGCAAAAACTACCAATTCCAATACTGTTATTTTCTTATTATACCAGACAATAAATCCTTGAGATCCAAAAGCACATTCACAAGGGTGACCTGGTCAAAAAGGCAGCAGCCCCCACTATACTGAACATAAAATATCAATAACAACTGACAAATAATTAAGTCAGAAACAAAACAATTTAATTTAATTTGTGCAAATGATTCACATACAAAGAGCAGAAATTGTAAATACAGTTAACCATTAACCAAGACAAAAAAGAGCCCAATGATTGACAAGGAAACCTAAGTACATTAGATTATGACTAGTTTGATTTGTTTTCCTTGGGAAGTTAAAATTTGGAAGATTTGCTGGTGAAAATATGAAGAAACAAAGTCTGCACACTGGATCTGCTCCCTAAAACATTTAATACCTCCCCATGTGACTCTTGGGCCCTTCTTCGCACCTGAAACAGAGTGAAAATATCAAATTTACCGATGAAAAGTCGGCACATGTGCCTATTAGAAGTATTTACACCAAAATATGTGCAAAAACGTACCTGATAAAATCCAATTCTAACAAATGTGAATAACACACTACTACAAAACCAAGTGCCATCAGGATGTCATGAAATGACAAGGAGGAAGTAGTCTATCCTAATCATTGGGCTCCTCTACCACTGTAAAGAGGTATATTTAAGAAGAAATCAGGTCTCACAGCAGTGCAAATATACGAAGAAGAAGAATATGCACACACACATATATACATACAGTATACATAAGCACCTACAAACACTTTCACACAGCTGCAATGAAAACTTGTGGAAAGAGTACATACTTAATCTGTTAGGTGTGCACCTTCTGAACACTTTTTTCAAGATTTGCTGGTGAGTCATCGTATCAAATTGTTTTTTATCTGTGTTTAAGACTAGTTTTAGTTTCTGCGAACGGAACACAACTGCACTGAAAGCTGACTGCAACATGTCAAAAACCTCTGCATGATCCGCATACGCAGCCTTTGATTCATTTCCACACAGGTGACTGATGCGAATGGAGAAAAGAATTAAGTCTTAAAACTGAACCTTCTGTTTTTTGTCAGACAACTTCCACTAATGATGCATTTGTGTAAAAAACATAAGATTGTATTGTTCTAGGTCATCAAAATGGAACTAATATTAAGTAGTGCAGGCTAAAATGTATTTTATGACTAATGTGATAAGTGATTAAAGAAATTAACGAAGAGTCCCATTCATTTTAAATGTAGTATTGTTGCATCGTGGTACCCAACAGCACAAACGTATGAAGTGACGAAGCGAACAGTTTAAAGGCTGCTGTGGTGCAGAGCTCCACATGGCCGTGTGACGATGATGAGCGACGGCATCTGGCCCAAAGCACGTGGCTCGCGAGCAGTTGCATAAAGATGAAGAGTATAAAGACGCTTTGTGCCCAGCGGACACATGTCAACCGAAGTGAGTTTTCTTTACCTACACATTTGTGTGCGTTCACTTCGGTGACGCGACACGCCTCAGTCTTCCAGACAAAACCACGATTCCATAAAAGCTTTTGACAACAAAACTCAACCACGTGCTTGCTTGCTTGCTTGTCGGCGCCGTGAGGAGCGACATATCACCCAGCCACCGTGGACTTAGGCGAGGCGCGGGCACGGTGCAAATACAGGCCACTCGTGATTGGTGGACAGAGTCATGTGGGTGGGTCGACGGGGACGCGCAGAGCAGGAGAGTAACGAGTGCGTCTTCCTCTTCTTCTGTCTTTCCTGTCCAATGTCCCGTCGAGTAAGCTGAGCCCACGTGTGTGTATATCAGCAGTCTCTTTACCCGTCTCCGAACGTCCACTTACTCGTGTCTCCCTGGAACACACGGCGGCACCATGGTGAAACTGGCAAAGGTGAGACGCTCTGACGGAAATTTCACTGCTTTAGAGTGCGCGTTTGTGGCGAAATGGTGCGTTCATGCTCGAGGCCTTCTGCGTAGCATTTTAAAAAAAGGGGAGTTTTCTGTCGATGATCTCCGTTCATAAATGTATCTTGTGCTTGGCCGAACGCAGCATGGCGGATTCTGTGTCCGTTCAAATCGTCTCTTCTTCGGTGCGATCGACCATGTTTGTGCCTCGCTGCTGGGGATTTGTGGCCTGGCCCGCTAACCCAACCGGATGATTCAAAATGGCATTCATGCGCGTTCTCGACGTTAAGCATATAGTCCAGAGCTACGCGCAGGCTAAAATGGACTAATTGAAATGTCGTTCAAGCTTACAAACTAACTAATAGCTCATCGGAGTTTAATAGTTAGTGTAAGATATGAAGGGGAGCACGGTGGCTGACTGCGCTGCTGGTTGTTAGCATTAGCAGCCCGAATTCGTAGCTGAAGCGTGTTACCGAGGACCTGCTTTAGTACATTTCCTCTTTTTTAAATTTGTGTAACCAGATTGAAACGTGCGCTTTGCCTCTCCATCTTGGTTCCCTTGAACTATTGTGCTTGAGTATGTGTTAGTTTGTTGGCCAGCCGGAAAATTAGCCGACATGCTAACGGCTCGACTTTCCGAGCTGCACGTGGGTAGTGCGTCTGCCGCGAGTGACACACGAGGTGAAAACTCCAACCCGCGAACCGAAATTATTGCCCAGATAGTTACCTTTACAGTATTCTGATATCGTGTTTACTTCTAATATATCAGTGTAACATTTCTATAATTAGAAATTGACTGTGTGTGCGCGGGGTTTTAACTTAAATTCACAATACGGTTTGTACGTTGTGAGCATCATGCTAAAGCAGATTAAACAGAGATCGAGGTACCTGGATGACATTAAATTGTGGCCACACGTTTGCTTTGAGCAATATCAGTGAAGTTATTCTACATGCTGATTTTATTACACTTCTCACAGGCAGCAAACAAGCAAGCAACGCAGAAGAAGAAAGCCCCTCCCCCTCCCAAAGAAGTGGAGGAAGAATCTAGTGCAGAAGAAAGCAGTGATGAGGAAGAAGAGGTATTGTATTGTAATTGTATATATTAATATTATGAACTGTGGGAATTAAAAGTATTTACATGTTTTTTTTTTTTTTCCTTATTTCTTCAGACTCCTCCACCTAAAGCGGCGAAGAAAGCCACACCAGCTAAAGGAACTCCAGCCATAAAAAACGGGGCTGCTGCCAAAAAAGCAGAGAGTGAGGATGACGATGATGATTCTGGTAGGTTATTGGGGAAAAGACAAAACCCCTCACTAAGTCTTCAAAATGGGTTTTGGTTGCTTAAATCAGCTGAGTTTTGTAACAAATTTATGAACTGGCTTGTGCTATTCCCCAGTAAGCACTGAGAGAAAACACGCAAATTTATTTGGTCAGACAGGACAGTTGTGTGTTGACTCATGATGCAACGATTGCTGATCAGACATGAGGAGACACTGGTGAATTTTTGAGCCTTTGGTTTGTTTTAATCAGCTGAGCCAAATCTTTATTCCCTAATAGTTAATTCTGATAATTGTGCAAGGCCAGCAGTTTGCCACATTGAAACTCATTCACAGAATATAGTTTTCTGATGTGCTTTTATTCTCTCCCTTTCAAATATTCCTGTGTGTATGTCTTTTTTTTTTTTTTTCTTTTTTTTAAGATGCATAACGCTGCTAACCTAACAAGGATTTGATGATTACCATCAATGTATGACCTGGCTAAGGGTAAACCCTGCTCAAGTCTATACTGGCATGAATAAACAAACACCTTATAACATTTGTCATTTAGTTTTGCTGTCTGTCAATTCATCAATCTTTGTAAAATAACAATGTTCTGTCTGTGAAATGTCTTGTAGAAATGGGTACGAGTATTTGAGTATTGGTTGGTGACGCTATTTGAGTAATGTTAAATTTGTGTAACTGAGCAGTCTTGTTTTTGGCTACAGCAGTTGAACCTGGTCGAGAGTACACGCAGGATGTGAGCAGGAAAAGTGATTACTTAAACTTTGACGCAAACAAAATGCGTCCAACTTGGTGAAATACAAATTTTCTGTTTAATATTCTAATTCTCATGTAAGTTTAATGTTCTCTGACAGCAATAACGTCGCTGTTTAAACAGTACGTTTATCCGGACGATATGTGACTCGGGCGCATCACAATCTTGTTTTTATACTATATTGTAGGTATAATTTGCGAGTACTCAAATATTGAAATTACTAAAAAACTACCCATTAACGTTTTAAAGCAGTATACAGATGTTTACACATCCGGAGTTGGGACATTTACTCTGGACAAATGAGAAAGTAATTGTTTCATTTCAGTAGTGGTTCAGTTGTCAGGATTGTTTTTAGAAAGAGTAGACGCAACACAGCCATTTGATTGAACAGTTTTAGCGATCGTCATCCAGTGTTCTCTATTGTTTGACAAAAAGGCAAGCAGATTTTAAATAGCAATAGTTAGCAGGTGGAGAGAAGTAAGAATCTAGTATAGTAATGCCATTGTTCACACACTGGACATGACATGACATGAAAACTTACATGGAGCACCGTCGTGCACAGCAGGTAACTGATTTTGACCTATTTAGAGGAAAATACTTGGCTCTGGTTCACAATAAGCTGATTTGCATGAATGTATATATGGCCTATATGGGCCAGTAAACATTTAAGATCTTTTCCTGATCAATTGATAAGATACTTAATCGGTAGTTTAATGTCGATATTGAAATAATGCCAAAACCACACAGCTTTAATAATCAAATCCAGTGTTTTTTGGGGGTTTTTTTTTTGTTTTTTTTTTTTTTTAAATAACCAAAAACAGACTACTGCAGTGGTTTATTTTGAAGGGAATTCAGACCGCCCTGTTCAAGTCCCCTTGGCCCAGTTTAGTTGAATAGTTTCACACCAACCCAGTCCACACTCACTATAGAGCCCAAAAGGTTAAGTGTGATGGCACCATCACACTTGTTAATATTAGTTCAGTTTCTTTTGTTTAATGGATGTTCAAAGAACAAATCTCATGTGCTTGAAACATTTAAGACGACACAATGTAATGGTCACTTGGGAAGTCTATTGTAACAAATTTCATACAGGGTTAGGGCTAATATATAGAAATAAACCCAGGTTTGTGAAATGGGGTTAGGTAACACAAAGATGACAACCACACTCATTAGAAATATAGGGTTATCTGTGTTGTCTTGATTGTGTACATGATGATGATGATATGATTTATCACTGACAGAGGAGGATGAAGAGGAGGCCCCCCCACCAAAAAAGACCCCTGTGAAAGCAGCAGCCGCAAAACCCAAGGCCGCACCCGCAAAGGCTGAAGAGTCGGATGAGGAGGAGGAGGATGATGGTAAGATCTTTAGCATTTTTGGTGACTGCAAAGAAAAAAATTGTTATTTTTACCTAATTGGATAAAAAAAAAATTATTTCTAAACATAAAATCTTTTTTAAAATAACAACTTGCATGGAATTTTTGTTTATGTTCTTTAGAAAGTTACACCCCCCCCCCCCCCCCCTCCATTTCTTGGCATGCACGTGGTTTAAGTACTCGTGTATGTAATGTACGGAGGAAAAGTGAGTGCAGCGTTATGTCTTCGGTGCCGGTGTGTGTTATTGTCTGCCGGTTCTATCCTCAAACGCTGTTACATTGTTGCCTATTTATAGCTTGGTGCAGTCCAAAGTCATAATTGGTGTGATGGATTTTCAATAAAAGAATGACCTTTTACTTCAAAATTATCAATTTTCATGTGTGGCGTGTCCAGATGAGTCAGAAGAAGAGGCCCCACCGCCCAAGAAAGCTGCCAAATCTGCCGCCAAGCCTGCTGCCAAGCCTGCTGCCAAGTCTGCAGGCAAAGCTAAACCTGCAAAGGAATCATCTGATGAGGATGATTCAGAAGAGGAGGCCCCACCTCCTAAGAAGGCTGCTCCAGCTAAAAAAGCTGCAAAGGCCAAGTCTGCAAAAGAGGAGTCTGATGAAGACGACGACGAGGAGGATGATGATGGTTAGACTGAATTATTCAATTAGATTTATTGGTGATACAAAATGTGTTTTTGCTAACTTGAGCTAGAGTCAAAGGAGAGCGTGTGATGATCAACAAGGGACTTAATACTGATCATGTATGATGTCACCTTTTGTAATGATCTGATGCTAGTTAATGGCAGGCGGGTAGGAGTTTTAAATATCGTCAATGCGGCTCTGATAATATATTTGTGGTTCTTCAGACTCTGAAGAAGAGATGGACACCACTCCTGCTCCAGCCGCCGCAAAGGCAAAGAAAGCGGGCATGGTGAAGGCTAAGGAAGAGTCTGAGGAAGAGGAGGACGACGATGACGAGGATGAAGATGATGATGAGGAGGAGGAGGAGGAAGATGATGAGAGTGAGTATAGGTGGTTTTCAAATTAGTGAAATGTAGAATTTTACAGGAGTATCTCTGTCAAAAATTAATCCGCCATAAACAGTTGATAAATATATTCTGGTAGTTCAGATCTATGTAGAAAATCTAAGGAGCAATACTGATGACTTGTGGGCCTGGGCCTTAACATCGTAGAAAGAAATTTTCTATTGATGCATCAACTTGTAGGCGACATTGTACAAGTAGCTCGATCTTCTTCCTGGGACTCTTGTGTTGTGTTAAAAAACCGTATGGCTCAATTACTTCAATGTTAGAACTTGCCACTGCACTGTGTAGTAAACTAGTGTAAAAGTCATAAGATGGCAGAGCAGGCAAGCTCCAGCTGCATACAAGGGGCAGAGCGGTGATGCGGCGGGACTTAAGTAGCACATTTCTAGAGCTCCACAAACTAGAAGACGTAAAAGTGTAGAGTTACTCGCTCAACCAAGCCATTTTAAAGCCATAAAGGTGTGTTTTATGCAGAAGGAAAATGTGTAAAGTATTAATCATTGGCTGGGGATAGACTTTAAAGGATGCTAAGCCTTTATTTTGAAGCATGTTTCAGAAATTCTTTGTCACATTGAATCAAGCCTGTGTATTAAAACATTGCAACTCTCCAACCTATAGAAGCCCCAGTTACTCCTGGAAAGAGGAAGGCAGACAACAAGAAGGATACACCGCCTGCCAAGAAGGCAAAATCTGAAGGCGACGGTAGGAATGAGTGTTTAGAGCAAAAAAATCAATTTAAACTAGTTGATGATCAACAAAGGATTAAATACAGATGTGTGATGTCACCATACCGTTCTGGATCTAGCTTAATTAATACACTTTCACACAATAAATTAAACTCAATGGAAACTTGATTTTCTCTGCCAGGTTTCTGTCTATTTGTTGGAAACTTGAATTCCAACAAAGACTTTGAAGAAATCAAAGGATCCCTGAGGAAGTTCTTCTCAAAGAACGACCTTGAGGTCGCCGATGTCCGATTAGGTGGATCCAAGTAAGTAATTAAAAAAAAAAAAAAAAAGTGAATATTCCAGTTGTGTGTTGAAGCGGGGGGGGATTAGGAAAGTAAGAAAAAGAACAAATTCTTGCTATTACCAGATTTCCAAAACTAAACTGTATTTAAACTGTTATGTTCATACCACGCTACTGCTAAATCCCTGCATATCAGTGACTGTTGTTTGAGTTTGAAGTCATTTTGATGTAGTGTCTTCACTTGACAAAAGTTAGATCCAGGGGGAAAAAAAACAATTTCGATAGGTCATCAATATTTATTTTTATTTTCCATGCTGCAAAGTTGACAGTGAGGCCCCACATCTGTAAAATTGATCTGACAGTGCCAACCAAGACATTGTGAAACCCACCTTTTGAGCAAGGTGTGTCTATGTGAAAGCAGAATTCTCTAATTATTCTGGGCTGACTTGCCTCAACAGGAGATTTGGTTATGTTGACTTTGCATCGGAGGAGGACATGCAGAAAGCTCTTGAGCTGAACGGCAAGAAGGTGTTGGGTCAGGAGCTGAAGTTGGACATGCCCCGGAGCAAAGAAGGTTCACAGGAAGGCAAAAAAGGTAAAACATTCTTGAAAGAGTTAAACTGGATTTGGACAGGAATTCATTTTAAAAAATTCTATGCTACCATTGGTCCACTGAGGGTTAGATAGACACAGTTGTGTCAATTATTTGTATGCTAAGTAAAAACGACCAGAAACCTCCATTTCTTGGCATACATGTGGTTGCTTAGTGCTCATGTGTGTAATGTACGGAGGAAAAGTAAAGTGCAGTGCTATGTCTTCGGTACTGGTGTGTTTATTGTCTGCCAGTTCTATCCTCAATCACTGTCACATTCTTTTTACTAATTTTTGTTGAAGCATATACGTTAGCCCCACTAGCCTTACTAACATCAACTTTTGCCTCACAGAGAGAGATGCAAAGACTCTGTTTGTGAAAAACCTTCCCTTCTCTGCGACGGCTGATGATCTGAAGGAGGTCTTTGAGGATGCAGTTGACATCCGGTTACCTCAAGGCCAGAACGGTTCAAACCGAGGGTATGAACAAACCAGCACTTAATGCAGAAGTAATTGTTGACCAGCTGACATTTGATAGTGCAGAAAACATGTGTACCCATTAGCCATAGTCAAGAGGAATCGGTTGACCGGCAGTTTTTATCGCCGTGCCAATGTACCCTGCAAGTAATCTTTCTCGTGTTACAGCATTGCCTACATCGAGTTCAAAACTGAAGCTGAAGCAGAGAAGATGCTGGAGGAGGCCCAGGGAGCTGATGTTCAGGGGAGGTCCATCATGATTGACTTTGTTGGAGAAAAGAGCCAGAAAGGGGCCAAGGTGTCAGGTAAACACTACTGAAATTTTAGAAAGCTATGGGACTGGCATTGTTATTAAACTGTAGTAATGATTATTTTGGGTCCATCCGTGACTATAGCAGGGTGTTTTTTAAAGGGCATCTGCAAGATGTTAACACCCAATGCTACGTGTTCCCTGTAAATTTAGATTTCTAAACTATTTCATAAATCTTACCATGATGGTACTTGTACTGATGCACTGTCATGCATTAATATGGTGGTCGGTGTGTTTCAGCTTTGCACTGTCTCATTAGTCTTTGTTTTTTCCCTGCAGCATCGGGGCCAGCCAGTAAAACACTTGTAGTCAACAATCTCGCCTTTAGTGCCACAGAAGAAGTTCTTCAATCCACATTTGAAAAGGCTGTGTCTATAAGAATTCCACAGAGAGATGGCAGGCCTAAAGGGTGAGTATCTTTAGTCCTACAGCTGGTTCCAGAAATCATTTTGCCTCCATGCACACCTCAATGGATTTAAAGTAAAACAAGCAAAGTGTTTAAAGTGAGAACTTGAGCTTTAAGAGGTTTAACAGAAATATTGGATTTAAAGTTTAAGAATTACAGAAATGGTATGCACAGTGCTTCGCTTTTTTTTGGGTTTTGGCTGTCTACACGAGAACAGCGTTTCAAAACCTTCACCGTCTCCATTTCCTCATAGACGAGGAAACTGCAACACTTTGACAATGGACATGTGCAATAAGGTTGCTGTCAATTGTTTTCATTGGCTGTAGTACCCATGTTGCACTGCAATAGGCTTTATGCAAACGCGTGTTTTAGTTAATCACAAAATCACACTGCCATTTACTGGCCTGGCATGTGTTTGTGCAGTGTTGATTAAGGAAACGATCGGTTGCACCCAAAATAAGATTGAATTATTCCAGTGGAATCAAAGCTTTCGAACAGGGTGTCAATATGCAGCCCTATTGTCAAGTATGTACAATTTATTGATTATTGATCAATATGTATGTTCTCAGTTTCGCTTTTGTGGAGTTTGAGAGCACAGATGATGCAAAGGACGCACTGGAAAACCTGAACAACACAGATATTGAAGGCCGGTCGATCCGACTGGAGTACAGCCAGAGCAGTGGCCGGGGAGACGGTGGCAGAGGAAACTCAGGTAGGCTTTCAAACCAGCCGAACATGAACAGTGACCTGTCTGAATACATAAACTGCAGTAGAAAAGAAGGCTAATAAGACCAGATGTGATGACAACTTGACCTCCTGAAACTCTGTGACGATTTTAAGATAGTCAAGTCCTGATCTGGTGTGTCCAGAAGGCGTATGTGCTGAATAATCTAAATGATCATTAAAAGTGATAATTGTAATGACGGCATCTCTTTATGCTTCCAGGACCAACAAAAACACTGTTTGTCAAAGGTCTTTCTGAAGACACGACAGATCACACTCTGAAGGAGGCATTTGAGAGTGCTGTAGCAGCCAGGATAGTCACAGACAGAGACACAGGGTCATCAAAAGGGTAAGTTTGTAGAGTTGGAGAATGTCCCCCTGTTCCACCCTTCTCTTGAGCACCGCTCTGTCCAGCAGTGACAGTGTACGGATTCGCATGAGAAGAAGAGCAAAATCGCAGTTCAACGGGCAGTTACCTCAGTGGGACTTGCCCATGTCTGATGTGAAACAAAAATTAACTGTATTGTGAAACACAATCAAAGCTGTTTAATGTTAATACTTTTTCAGTAATACTTTTTTTTTTTTTACTTAAAGATGAATTTATAGAACCTATGTGTTGTACCCATACAGGTTTGGGTTCGTGGACTTCGATAATGAAGAGGACTGCAAGGCAGCTAAAGAAGCCATGGATGATGGCGAGATCGATGGTAGCAAGGTGACCCTGGACTATGCCAAGCCCAAGGGTGAAGGCGGCTTCCGTGGAGGTCGCGGCGGCGGCGGATTCGGTGGTGGTTTCGGAGGCGGATTTGGTGGCCGTGGAGGTGGCAGGGGAGGTCGTGGCGGCCGCGGTGGTGGCAGAGGAGGCGGAGGAAGGGGAGGCCATTTTGGAGGTGGACGTGGTGGCTTCAGAGGTAAAGTAACTTTGTTCGATTAGAGCAACAGTTTGGAAACTTGTAAAAAAAAAAAAAAAAAAAACAAGCAAAATCGATGTAGTATTTTCTAAATCAGAAAGCCGCTTACGGGAATTAAGGGGAATAGTAATTTATGTTGGATGTTAGCTTTATTTTCTTCCTGTTGCCATACAGACCATCAGTGAAAATAAACGGTGTCTCCTTGCTTCTCATTTTAGGTGGAAGAGGTGGTGGTGGATTCGGTGGCAGACCCCAAGGGAAGAAAATCAAGTTTGATGACTAAACCTCTAGTCTATTTTACTTTTTGAATGGACTCTGGATTCATCACTTTTCAGAGCTTTTGGACATTCCAGAAAGCATCACTGATTATATATTTAACTGTTAACGGGCATTTTAGCCCTTTATTTAGACCCCTCAAATCTTTCCTACCCTTGTGTGCCAGACAGGTACGTTTGACCCTCAAGTGCTGTGTTAGTACTGAATGTCCCCAATGCAAACCTGCACCTCTTGCCCGCTTAAGCTAACTTGTTTTTTCAAATGAGTGAAATGGAATGGGTCTGACAAACAAGTTTGCTGTGAAAAGCGCTCGCCTTTGTCACATGAGTTGTGTAAATTTAAGCAGTTTGTATGCTTTCATTTTACCTTTTTGTAAAGAAGAAAAAAAACACCTGTATCCATATGTTTGTTTTTATTTTGTCGTTTAGTTTGCTTTAGTTGCCAAGTTTTACTGTAATGTGCAAAGCATATTTTGATAGATGATTTGAGGCAGTGCTCTGCAGTTGGGTGTTGAAGAAAATGGCAAAGAGGTTCTGTCATGTTTGGTGCGACACATTAAGTGTCTAGTCACAGAGGCTCAAATACCTCTTTATGTATGTAACATAAAATATTTGTAGTGCATTGTCTAATTTTTCCCATCTGAATCTCAAGATTTTCATTCGATTAAATAAAATCTTGTAGGTGGTGATTTTTAAATGTCTGTCTTTGTTGTACCTTGTTGAGCTGAAGCAATAACCATGTATCAGCAGGGTCCCACAGAGTATTGATCAGTCAATCATTGAACACAGTTTCAGAGTATGTTACATTTACAAAGTTGATAACTTGTCTAATGCAATGCAATACAGCATCCCTGCAATAATGTTTACTGTTGCAAAGCCTGTCAAACCTGGGAATTACCGTGAGTAGTCACATTTGAAAACACTAAACCAGCAACAGTGGAACATAAGCTTAAGTTGAGATTTAGATAAAAGAAAATGCTAAATGTGAAGTTGTCCCAAGATTTGATCCCTTTTTGCCCACTAGGTGGCAGTCTCCATCAGGCTTTTCAATTCAATGCAGTGTTGCTACATAATGTATCCTGGCAATTTCTTTTGCATACAAATATTTACAGAGAAATTACCACGTGTTTGAACATATAAGATTATAGCATTCTTCACAAAGCTAAACATACTAATCAGATTCAAGCTGTCACATTAAGAAATGCACTCTTGTGGAAGTGTCCAAATCCACATTCAACAGAACAAGGTTGAAAAGTTCAATATGAACTGCCCACCAGACCCTTTGAGTTGCTGGAGGTCACAAAATGTGGCCTTGGAACAGTTGTTCAGTCATGACCTGGATGTTCGTTTGGATGTGGATCTGGGGAAACTTTGAGGCCATGTTGCCGCTTGAATTACTGGGGTAAATGGTTTGTTTAAAATGGCATCCACATCAATCTCAGAATTCAGCACTGTGGTATCGAAGTGATCAATGCTACTCCAACTGTCAGTGGTGTTACTGTTATAGTTGATTGTTGTGAACAATGTTCACTGACAAGACTTGATTAGCCACGAACCTGAGTTTCTGTCAGTGCTGCCGTCAGAAGGAACGGCAATATGCTGTCATCCTGTGGTCCTGGGAGCTGAAGAGGGATTTGGGAAGGTGCCCAGGCAGGAGGCAATGATGAGCACACCACTGAATTCCTGCATTTTGGGATTTATTGCCCCCCACCCCCCCCTCCTTTTATCCGTAGGCTTTCTTTTCCATCCCTGAATTTACTTTTTCCTCCTTTTTATCCACAGGTCTCCTCTGAGGTGTAAATTATAATAATCAAAGGTACATGCATTGTGATATAAGAAAAAAAAAAAACTGCAAATGTTTCCCCTTTCACTTTTTAGTAATGCTCGATATAGCCTAGAGAGATGCCCACAAGCGTGAAAGTGCTGTGATAAATCGTGACTACGGCCCCGTGAAGAGGGAACGGGACAGAGACTGATACAGTCATTTGTTTAGGGGCGTCTTTAAACGGGAGTATACGGCTCAGAAACAATGGATCTTTGTCAAGTACCAGCACATGGTGTCCTATAGCACAGACATGTGAAGTTGAATTGCTTTTGTCCTGTTTTTCAGTGTGACTTATGTCTTTGAATATTTGAGTGGTGGTTGTGTAGCGCCATTTCTCTACTGACAAGGGTTTATTTAGTTCCCCTACGAAGGTTTTCCTAATGATCGCTGCAGGATTTGGAAAACCTTGGCAGGGCATGCTGGGAGGTTGTCTGTAGTTTTTAGGAATGTTCTTTCTCGTTTAAGTCCAAGCACCAACTTCTCTAGCCAAGCCGGTGACCTTGCTCCCACAGGGGCCTCTGAAGAAAGTAGAGGGTTAGTGTGAGACCTTGCCGACCCATTGACTACGCATACATCAAAAGTTTTTTCCAATTAGTGTCAACAAATACGAAGCTTCGGGTCAGCAGGCAGGTTGGAGAACTCGCTGCATACTGGGATACAGTCAGGCATCATCATCTGGCTGTCAATTCTTCCTGCCATAAGAAACCTGCTTGTTTTTTTCAGTCCCTGTGGCTGGGATGGATTCAGTAATCACCCGTTAGTTGACTGTTGCTGGGTTTCGGATTCCTCTCCACTAGCAGGTATTATGGCCAAAGCTTTTAGGAAGTGCAAGAGACATTTCTGCTCGTAATCGCTGATGTGTCTCACAAATCAGTACATGGAGGATCAAGTACGTGGATATTATCTTCATTAACTAATTTGTTAAGAAGAGTCAAACAGAAGTCCCCAATATTATGGACATCAAACTTAGATTTTATGAATTGTTTGTTCTATTATTAATGTAATTATTGATGTAATAAGCATTTACTAACAGACTAACACAATTATAATACATTAGGCCCCCATTTCACAGCCCACAGTTTCCAGTACCTGGAGCCCTCGGGCCCCACACAGAATTAACAGCGGAAAATCGATCAATGAACTTTTAGTTTCTGTGACAACGTTAACTTCATAAAGGCTCAATAATTCCTTCTCAGCTTTACATAATCACTGACACTAAACAATGGATGTACCAGACTGACAGAGGAGGCGATCTTGATAAGTTCACTCCATGTCATTTGTACATTGTGTTTTAACAAACTCTGCAGGTGTGCCCCCCATGAAACACAATATAGCCAAGATCCAGTTTCTGGACCGCGTCTTTGATGCTAGAACAGATTGTGAAGAACAACAGGGAAGCATTTGTTTTGTTTTGTGATGCCCTCGTTGCCTTTTTGGGCCAACTTGAAGCTCTGAACAATATGTTCGGTGTTGACTGGTGGTATCGCTCTCGGCAGGTCTGCTCGGTGAACCGACACACAATATTTGACGGGGAAACGTCACGAAAACTGTGTGAAATGTGACGCGACGTCTGTGCATGTGGATTTGCTCTCTGAAACGGGATATAATCCATACCAAATTAAAGATTACAGGAGGAAGCTGGGTCATACCTTACATATTTGGATTCTTTTAATCCGTCCTCGTACCAAAATGGATGTATTTCTTTTGCACTCAAATATATGTATATGTATGAGCAACAAGTCCTTTGACTTCTTTTCACAAAACGATGCTTTCTTTTAAAAAAAAAAACAGAGAAATATGTTCCTGGCTTGTTGCTCAACATTGATACCCAGGTGTCAACATGGGACGGTATTGTTGGCTGACTTGAAACAGATTTCCACAGAGATGCTCATTGCTGATAAAGCCAAACACAAAAACAACTTGATGGAGAACAGTTTTTCAAAGGAAATTATCGTCAAGATGTTTATTTACAAATGACATTCTATGTACATTTAGATTTTTACATATATTTACATCACCCAGACATAATCATCACCCACTACGGCAACGACAATCATCTTTACAATTATGGAACATTACATCAATATCATCATGTGTCGCTTTAAGTTAAATACATAAACCCCACATTTGTCTCCTTTTTATAGGGGGGCGATTAAATAAACATGTCAATGGACATGTCTCGTACCAGCAGTAATCTTAGCTCACAGTGTCATTGTAAACCCTCAAGTATATCAGCTCCGACAGCAAACATGTAACAACTCTAGACACGTTCTTTTTAACGTTTCCAGTAGTATAGGAGTGGTAGACATCCAGATCAAGTCAGTCACATTCAAAAAGAGAGTGCAAGGACCCCTCCGACACACTAAGTGGTTCAAATCTTACTGTAGGAGCATGTGCTGTACGGGAAGATCATGGAGTAAAATTGACCAACAATTTTTTTCTTGGACCAAAGCACTGAGCTAGAGACAGAGATGTCTCATCTGAATCTACTGCCGTATGCCATCGTGGTCTGAGTGAAGGCAACGTGTAACACCTCGCAAAACCCCGAGGTACGGCTTGTGCGGCGTGCGTGATGGCTTTTGAAACTACGACTCCAGGGCACACATCAGCTATAATCATGCTTTACCTTTTTACCTCACATCCTCACTGAAAATTTTAACTTCCATATTTGAAATGTCACATTTTGATGGGTTCGTTCTCGTTAGTGGTCTGCTGCGAGGAAGCTGCCACGTGGCTTCTTGGTCCTCGGCCGATGGAAATGTGTTAAACAAGGAGGGAAGTCCAAAACGTATGTTGATTATTGCTGTCAAGTCCTTCACAACAACAAAATAAATACACAATTGTAAGTCAACCTTTAAAAACCATGTTGTTGCATTAGTGCACAGAAACAGCAAATTCAAACGTTCCTCTCCACACAAAGGAGAATTCACTGGGAACTCTGACACCCCTGAACCATCCCACCGTCCACCGAGGTGCAGCTCGGCGTGTTGGTGCCGTCCATGACTGGCGTTACCCATCAAGCTATAGAATCTCCACTTTCTGGGAGCACACAAGGTCACTGTTGACAAGGCTCCATATGTCCAGGAGTTCTGGCGGGAGCAGCTTGTGTACAATGATCATGCTCTTAAAGAAGCAGGGCTCTCTGTTCAACTTGCTCTCTTTGTTTTTCACCAAGCCAAATGTCTTAAAGGCCATGTGTTTTATAGGAGTTACCTCAAGCACCTCCAGACACATGCCTAGGAAGACATCGTCAATGGGGTAGAGCTCCAGGTTGTTCGCCACCCAGGAGAGTCTTCTTGCCAGTGCCGCATCCATTATGAAACCTCCTCCACCCGCATATGGAGGGTAGTGCGTCTTATTGTACAAAGCCTCTGGGATGTAGTATTTGTTTTCCTTCTTACGAATGGGCTTCGCCTTGACAATCACATCCCCGACGAACAGGCTCTTACCGTGGTCGCCGAGCTCCAGAAACTCTAGGATGTTCCTGATGCCGACAAAGACGTCATCGTCCCCTTTGAAAATGTAGCGCACGCTGGGGCAGTAAATGCGGAACCACTTGAGGAAGTGAGTCTCTTTGAGCGTGAGGTTGAAGAAGCTGTCCTCGAAATCCCACTGGAGGATATCCCCGTATATCTGATCCTCGAACTCCACCAGCTTCTGATGGTTCAGCTTCTCTTTCTTGTGGGACGATTTGCCGAGAAGGAAGACAGTCTTAATCCTCTTGCCATCAAGCACCAGCTCTTTGCCCCAGGTTTTTCGAATGGCTTCCCTGCGGTCATGCTGAGTAGCCACAGATTTTATAACCATGAGCAGAAACACTTCCCCCTTGCACTTCTCCGGGTGGTTGATGAGAATTGGGAAATGGCGGCAGTGTCGATAAAGTAAGAACTGCTTGAAGTTTTGCTCCAGGCTCATGAACCACTCCTGACTCGTCAGGTTGAGATTGGCGGCACAGCTGGAGTTGGACACATTCCAGGTAGCAGGACTCGCGTCCTCAGTGATCCTGGATACTTCGGTGGGCTGAGCTTTATGCGCCGGCTGGTTTTTGTTGCCCTTCCAGAAGTCTTCAATCGCCAGGTACGAGTCGCCCCCCTCTTCCGCGGTGGCTCTGGGCTCCCCTCGCTTGGGCGAGTCCACGCGAGTCTCTCTCTCGAGTTCGTAGGAAGGCCCCATGTTGATGCTGCCCCTCTGAAACACCGTCAGCACCACCACGGCCAGGAAAAACACGACAGATATCCTCTTGTAAATTCTCTGGCGGTCTCTGTTGTTCATTCTGGGGCAAAGAGAGATGACAAAGAGCACAGATGCCATTTAGAGAGAGGGCAAAATGACATCACATAGATAACTTTTTCATTTGTTTTCCTTTTTAAAAATTTGGAAATATTCCTATATAGTATCTAAGATAGTTTATCGTTTTGTTTATGATTTGCATTACTCTATTATATCATATTACTACAGTTCAGACCCGTTTAAGTGCCGGTCTTTGACACCTTTTACATCAGTTCTTTCAAATCTCAAATGATCCCGTTTCAAATTTTTTGCCAAGCGGAAAATATAACTGTCGTGATTACGATGTGCCCACTCCAGTTTCTCCACACATCCCATCATATATGTCGCATGCATGTAAACGACCAGCTGATTTTTTTTTCGACATGCGACGCGCGGGACGTCCCCGGACAGTGAAGCAGCCCCGGCAGAGTCCCTCCCAGCTCCGGGATCGGACCTTACACCGCTCCACACGGAAACATCTCACCCACATCTCCAGGCGAAGTCCTTGTGCTGAGAAAGTTCTTGGAAACTTTGGAGCATCCTGCGGGAGGAGCAGACAGGGAGCCACTTACATGAGCAGGCGAGGAGAGGAGGACTCGGAGGGATGGGGAGGCGCTGACAGCATATGTGATCCGGAGCCGAGCACTGAGCTCAGACCAGCCGGGATCCAGATTTAGAGGCTCGCCGACGAACCTATCAGGAGGAAGTCCGACACGCGCACGCGCACGCCGGGTTTCTCAATTTACAGACGGGAAAGTTTCTCTGGTCCGTCCAGCGTCGCTTTGGTCACTGTGGATGAAATCACTTACTAAGATTACAGCTGCTTGTCCTGCATGGATCGTATTTGATGTCAACACGGGTCCTTTATTCTCAATTCTACATTTGTAAAGTTTTACTGACTTATATTTTCCTGTCCGTGAAACATATTTCTTCTGTTTCAGCGCCAGAATATGACATGCTGTGAGTTTATGTCAAAGGTTATCCGGGTGAGACTTAAAGCTGTGTACGGAGAAAAAACACAATACGAGCGGACCAATATCTGCACTTAGAGAGAAAAAGTTGGAACGCAGAAGGGGGGGGGGGGGAAGTCAAAATGTCGAGAATACTGTTGAACTCTGATTAAACCAGATGCAGCGGCAACCTGAGCGCGCATTCAGGATGACAACTTAAGTGTCTTCTGCCCCCTGAACTGCACATTCCCACCATCTTTGCTCCGGAAATTCTATCTCAGCATTATTCTCCACATTCTGTGCCGTATGTTTTATCTCTCAACAATCGCAAACCCTAACCGTTATTTATGTTTGTGTTGATTTTCTCTCGACTCAGTCAGCTCTGCATCTTACCTCTTACACATACTTTCATTCTTTTTCTTTATGGACCAGGGTCCAGGGTTGGACCCTGAGTGGGGGGGCGGAATGCACTGGTGCTCACGGTGCTCTGTAATTTGTGAAACCTTATTTGTTCTTGAAGCATTCTCTGGCACCAGAATTTCCTTCAGGATGAATAGCGCTTTATCTTGTCGAAGCCGTGTCCTGTTGTAAATGAATAAACGGTGAATCGACTCCTTTTCTTTTACGTTTTGTATGTATTGCACCACCGCATCCAGGATATTGAAACATCATCATCAAATTCAAACAACGTTACACACTTTTCCTGTAAAGTCAGTCCGTATTTGGTGAGATGATGTGTGCAGAGTAGCTGATGATCCCAGTATTTCCTTTGAAGTGTTTCTGCAGAAAACGTAAACATTGTATACTTATGGTACATCTCCCACCACTTTTAATAACTTACTTTACTGCCCCAGATATTCACATGTGACAATAAATTACTTTCAACAAGTCCAACAAACCTTTTCAGAAACCAGAAATGGTTCAGAAATGCCCACTTTCTTTAGATTATGGCACAACACGGGGATAAAAGGTAGCAATGAACTAATAAAGCTTTGCGACAGTTCAAGCAGGAAGACTGTGTTCATTCATCTCTCTCTCTCTGCTCACGCTCATCACATGGCTGTGGGCGTATTCTTTTTTTCTTGCGTCATCCAATCAGAGGCAGCCACAGTCACTATCAGCCTGTCATGTCGCACTAGCTAATCTTTAAATTCGCACTTCATGGTTTCTGTCGGAGGTCACTGTAGGATCTTTGTGCGGCCCTCCACCAGTTTTCAGGGACAGGTCGAGCTCACTGTTCATCCCCCTCCGATCTTCTCAACGGGTCCAGCTTGGTTCTCATCACCACCACCCGTGTCTAGACTCCATCAGGGGATCTTCTATCCTACACGTCATCGTGCTGGAGTCTAAATGCCAACGTGTTTTCTTTTCTCATGCATATAGCACTGAAGTTGTCAAACTGAGAGACTCTTCGTTTCTGTTCACTACCAACTGTTTCTGACTCATCAGCACTTCTTACTCTGACTCACTGTGTGACCACTGACGGTCCCCAGAACAGTCGTGGCTGCCACATATTCAGGGCTGTAGTCAAAGCTGAGAAAACCACATCTTGTGAAATCACATCACCGTGCACCAGTCGTTTCCAACCAAGCGTGTCATGACATCCAGCTGTCAATCAAATTCAAAGTTTAGCAGAGCTGCGGCCGTTGCTGTAGTTACCGGCTACCCCAACGTTATGTCGCACTTTCTATCTTGTGATCGGTTTCTTTCCTATTGGAGGGCATCTAACTTTTGAGTTTGAGAGTATCTAACTGCCGTGTCGAGACGAAATACTCGCCATGGTAGTTAAATACTCTCCAATGTCTGTTCCAGGTGGACTTTAAGGTCTGATGTAAATGTTCTCTTTCCAGTTGTCCTTGTCTTCAGAACAAACGTTGACGAAGACTTTAATTTCTGCCTCAGTTTTAAATATGGACAGAAAACTTTATGCCCTTTACTTCCACAGGGAAACAATTGTTCAGTTTGCAACTCTGCTGGTAGATGAAGTTAAAGATAAAGATAAAGTTCAGGGGATGAACGTTAAGCTTGCAGATGTGCTTCATTTGAATCCAGCATGATGATATCGTCCGCTTTAAATGAAGAACCCCAACAATGTCAGGTGGAACAACGGCCGGTTAAACCAACTGAGGAACATTTGCTCTGCTTACACTCGATGTCTTTAGAGGAGAGCATGTGTCACTTTCTCCGCTCTGGTCAACATGTACACCTTTCCTCCTCATCTTTTAGCCACTTTTGCTCTCTCTCTCTCTCTCTGCGCCACAAGAAAGGTTAAATCAGGGATGGGAACTAAGCAAAGGGCTAGCAGGCTTGGCACAGCATGCTTGCCCCAGATTAGGGGCTTTTTCTTCTCTTTCCTGTGATGACAAGTTTGCGGCAACATTAGCATGCCTGGTGGAAAAATGTCTGAGCACCACAATACTCTCCTGGCAAACCAAACAGCACTTGTGCCAAAAACCTTCAGATGCCCACTCGCAGTCGAAATGTGATATTCAGAGTCAACTTTTCTCTCCTTTGAAACTTCTCCCATCACGTCTCTGTCTTCACAACCACTGTAGTCTTGTCACTTCACAGCTAAAAAGGCAACAACGTAGAGCATCGCTGTGTTATTTTCAGGCCGGTGTTGTTCTAGAGTGAAAATCAGCAGACTTGCAGAAGCTGCGTCTGAGCGAATCTTCAGAATGATTTAATACTGCATGTGATTCGTGAGAGACGTTGTGTAATTACAGGAGGGTACCAGAGGACGGCGGGCTATAAGCTGCTTTTCTTACAGGGAAGGTTTATACAAAGGTGCATACAAAAACTTAATTACTATTAAAAAAATGATAATACATGGGCAATTACTTATCAAAGTTAAATGAGAACAACATTTCACTGATCAGCCCAAAGAATAAAAGATAAATGCTGTCTAATCATCTGGGGAGAAATAGGCTCCTTGGATTAAATCCGAGGTTACAAATTTAGGTGTTATTCTCAATCCAGATCCAAGCTTCGAGTCCCACATTAACAAATTGTCCCAAACACCTCAAGAAGATCAAAAGGGCAGTGAAAAACTAATTCAAGCCTTTATCTCCAGCTGACTGGATAAGTGTAATGCACCTCGATTGTCTTTTGACTGCACTCCACTGGCTTCCTGTAACATTTAGAATTGACTTCAAACTTCTCCTTATATCAAGCTCAAAATGGTCCGGGAACAATTTGCCAAGTACCTATTTTACTGTTTACCCTCAAGGAGGCTGCGATCATCAGCTGCTGGTTTATAGGAAGTTCCCAGCAAATGCAGCAAGAAAAATAGGGATGCAGCTTTTGTCAATACAGCCCAAAGCTCTGTGACACATTACCTCAATATTAGAGAGGCCAGCTCACTAAGTTAATTTAAAAGAAAGCTGAAATCATATCTTTTTAATTTAGCATTTACCTAGCTGCACCATATTCTGCTACTTTCCTTTGAAGATGCTTTTCTGTTTTTGAACGGGTTTTGGCTGTTTTTGTGCTTCTCATTCGGTACCAGAAAATAATAATTGACAATAAAACAAAAGAGCCTATAGATATGTGTCATGAGAACATTAGAGTAACTTTTGATCGATCTATGTGAAACACACTTAACATTTACGGAAGGTACCAGGGGGTCCAGGGTGATGCCAGAGTTGGACTGTGAAGATTCAAACAAGAGGTTTGATTTGGTTTTAGATGAGGTTTAGGAAAATCTGGCTTTGTCACAGACCCGTGAAGAGTAAAGCAGAGCTCCTACTGGAGTGGGAGGTTGAATGGTTTGAACAAAGATCAATAATTGAAAATTACCAAAAAAAAAAAATCACAATTAAAAAGTAAAAAAAGTTGTTTACTTTCTGTTTGTTTGTTCTTAAGGCTTTTACTTTACTGTCTTAATCATTGATTTTTTTCATTCTTGCTCTTCTCGTCCATTTTATGTGAAGCGTTTGCTGTGTGTAACCTCTTTGTTGTAAAGCGCTTTGAGCTGCATGTTTGTATGAAAGGTGATAAAATAAAAACAAAGTTTATGATTATTATCATTAACTAGAAACTAGACAGGAGATGACAAAGTGGTAACTTCCTGTGACTGGAGCAGATAGATGGCAGACCAATGAAAAGCTCCACAGTTAAGCTGTAAGTGGTCTGAGGCCATTCTCCTCAAGCTGACCAGACGCCGGCTGTTTGGTCCTCGCCAGAAGTCTGGGACTGTGTTCAGACCCACCCAAACGAGTTGTACCACTGATTAAATACTCCAGAGCTCGATTCAGCCACACTAAACAAGGCTAGCGTGAACACGATCCTAATCACTCGCCTTTGATTGATATTTTTGGGGGGTTTAATTTTTCTTGAGAACATTGGTGGCCAGATCATGACAAAAAAAAAAGGCTGCCTTTCCAACCCCCTGGACAGATTTTATCCAAGTGCTGGTTTCTTCTCGTCATCCCCACTTATTTCCTTCTATTTCACCACTCTTTTCCTAAAACGTTTTGCCCGACAACTTTCTGTGCATTTCGTACCAATGGTCCCTTAGCTAGTCAGCGAGCTAACTAGCAAGTTTTCTAACTGAGACAAGTCGTGTTGCACGACAGCAGCTCAGTGAAAGTGACGGAGAGAGATTCTCTCCACGGCGTGCGGAATCTTGGCACATTTTAGTCTTCCTTCCAGTGAACAAACAAGAATTAAAACAGCATGTGACAGTTTCAGGGAGGACCAATTAGATGCTGATACCTACATAGATCTTTATCTCCGATGATTGGCTGGTTCGGACAGATTCAGGACTTTTGAGAAAACAGGCTGAAGATGGCGTTAATTCTGATATTTTGCTGTTTGAACTTCTTAATGGGGGTGAAATGTTCTGATTGACAGATGAACCCTGCTCGCAATCAAGATAAGCAAGTGTATGAAAAGGAAATTGATAGCACGGCTCCACCCCCCTGATCACTACCGCGCAGATTCTGGTGACACCAGCGCAGGATGACAGCGCTTGAATCAGGGATTTTTTGTTTTTGTACAATTGGAGGAGGTGGAGACATGTCATCCATCCTTTGTCAAAAACCCTCCATCCATATCCAATCAAATATTCTCGGAAGGCCTGCAGTGGACACAGAAGAGGAATGGATGGTGGAGGCAGGAATATAAATATTTGATGACACACATTTATCAGGAGTTGCTTCTTAACATGGTTGTCACCAGACAGCCTACTAGACAGCCATATGTTTTTCCAGCTAGTTCGATTAAAAAAAAAAAAAAAAAAAGACAAATGTAAGAATGTGAGCAAACAGGTTCACCTTACTCACAACTATGACCCACAGTTAAAATCAAAATGTCTCTTTTTTACTGTATTTTACTTTTCACTGTATATTTCCGATGTGGATCAGAAAGAACTTGGTTGTATTTTCACTCCTATGCTCTCTCAGGCACGAAAACAAAATGATGACTGCAGACAGTAGAATGGCCGCCGTTGTCACCAGCACAACCGCACATCACAGCCTTTTTTCCAGCGGACTGCTCTTCCTCCTCTTTATGGTCTGGGGAAAGAACAACAAAATATCTCACTGTGCTTCAAAACAGGAATTTTTTCGATCTGGACACAGCTGTGATCCGAAAGATCTCCTTCCTCTCCTTTTCTCTCCATTTCCTGTATCCAACCAGCCATCCTTCTTAGGGCCATGTGCATCCTGTTGCCTGCAGGCGCTGTTTTTTTTCCCATTTACATTTTTTTCACCTTCTACCCTTGTATCTGGACACTGCCGTCCCTCGTCCTTCCCTTGGCTGAATCAGCAGCATTCGTCATTCGTGTCCACAAGCCTGAGCCAATAAGGAAATGTGAAGCCCATGAGCACAGTGTTTCTTTGTAACATATGTTGGTGTCAGGATGTGACCTTGAAACTGCGATTTTGTTGATTTTAATGTTTGATTTAATGGTATAACATGTAGGGTTTCATGTTGCATGTACATTATCCAAAGTGTACGCAACAAAAAAAACAAAAAAGAAAAAGGAAATCAGCAAACTTATTGATGATAAGGAAACGTTTCAATTTTTTGCCAGGGAGACCTACGCTGAAGCAGCACATTTTTAAACTAGGTTATTTTTTAAGTAATAGGATAAAAACACTGATAATGATAACTGGAAAAAATGTTGAATATTAGAACCAGTGATGGGTTCCAATATTTATTATCGGGTGTATATTTTTTTTGGGATCCTTACATTGAATGGTGTCTGTGTATGTCATAAATGATGAATTTCAATAGAGAACAATGAAAGGTAAAAGAAGATGCAACATTAGACACAGAAATGAGCATCAAAAAAGTCTGTCATAACATATTAGAACTCTAAAATTCATGACTGACATGTACAGAACTGTTTCCACACAAACTGGTGTTAATCAGCAAATGATATGTGGCATTTTGTGTAACAGGTGAAATGACAAATTTCCCCACCGCTGTTGATTGAGATCATTTTCTACCTAATAACTGTTCTTGACCTTTTGTTCACGCGAGAGTGAGGAGGTGAGGCCGAGCTGGAGGGCCAAATAATTTGTTAACAAGAACTGAAAAGCCTTCCTACCTTGGATTAGTTTTCGGAGGGGGGTAACCTCTGGTCTTGGTCCTGGTCCGTCCGACTCTTGTCAGCTGCTCCCTGACGGCAATGAAAGGGTCTCAGAAGAATCACGTGCGAGGGGCTCTGGCTGCTAACTCGTCAGTCACCATGAAAAAAAGACACTGCTGATAAAGAAACATCGGCTGGAGGGGATGTTTTTGTTCCCCCCCGCAGCTCCTCAACATTAACTGAGGATGTTGCTTTTGAAAAGGCTGTCAGGACAAAGGCGATGATCTTCAAGCTGTGGTATAAATTCCCCTGTCAGCTGTGGCTACATG
>KV751319.1:7030002-7042989 GCA_001698575.1 Mola mola
TTTACAACCAAAGACTTTCTTCCCATTTGGTTTTGGCACTGCTGACAAACTTCCTGTTTGGTTGAAGAAAATGCAAAATAATTTTTTCTACATTCAAATACAGCACTGATATTGACACTTTGCTGTACAACCCTGTAGTACAGTAAACACCTACTGAGCAAACGAGCATGTGAAAGCAGCAAAAGCAACAGCAAAAGGAAAGTATGTAAGAACTACATGAATTAAGCTTTTATTTGGACCAAACCAGAGAAAGTGATTGTTGGACTGCCAGAGACTGTTTAGATGTGGTTTATTCTGTCATGTGTGGAAATTAACTGAAGTGTGTTTGATTTTAATAGACCCTTTGATACGGTGGAATCTATCACAACAATGCTTTTGTGGAATTAACTGTCAATCTCAGTTCTAGAAATGAGTGTTGTCCACAGATACAGTTAGGTCCAGAAATATTTGGACAGTTGTAGTGTTTAGCATTTTTCCTTTATTCACCACCAAAGTGGACTTGAAATAAAACAATCAAGATGTAATCGAAGAGCAGACTTTAACTTTAATTTCAGAGGTTTCACAAAAATACGGCATTTACCGTTTAGGAATTACAGCCCTTTCATACAGAGTACCTCCATTTTCAGGGGTTCAAAAGTATTTGGATAGTTGACTGAGATGAGATGTCCATGAGCTTCGGCACTTCGGACTTCAAGCAATGATTTACTGCAAAGCATTAAGCATTACTATACTACTGCTAAGCAGTAGTATAGTAAGAATAACATCAATATAGTTATACAGTTATACTTGTTACTTATTAAACTTACAATTATGTTCATCCAAAGCCCCTTATATAGACGTATTCTATATAAAATGGCCAAGTCTTCTTAAAATGGCTATAATATTTCGAAATGGTAAATGCCAAGTTATATGATCTCTGTCACTGCCCAAATAGCTCTCAACCTACTGGTATCTGTAACTCATCATCAGTATATGCATTAACTGTCAGAGGAAAACAGCTGGTGTGAATTTATCTGCTGCGTTGTTATCTGTGGTAGTGTTAATCATTTGTTCCCTTCCTGTTCAACAGCAACACAGGAATTTACTGCGTACCACAAACTGCTAACCAGCAGTCTGGACTTGCTCCTGTAGTGTACACACAGAAAACATGGGCACATTCACTCCAAAGGTTAATGGATCACCTTTGAGGACATTCCTTGGAAGGTCAAAAAAGAAAAAAAGTGAATACCAAAGAAGCGCCGGTCTTTAGTCTGTTTGATCAGTTGCCTTATTAACCTTCAACAAACCATGTTTCGAAAATATTCTAAAGCTCTGACAAGAATGCATTCTGTCAATGGGTAACCATGTATATTCGATGCACTAACCTAACCACCAGACATGCCTGACAGGAAAGACACACAGCATCAAGTGTTTATAACAAGAGGGCAGCTGTGGGGGTAACTTGTGTCTGTCCATTTAAAATACCCGTTTCGAAGGAAACAGGAGGTTCCGGAGACAGAGATGCCGAACCTTGTCTCTCTTTGGTTTGGCGTCACTTTTTATCAGTAAAGTACATGGCCGTCTACTGATAAACACATCTGAAAGGGGCGTCGGGGATCCCAATGACAGTCAGGACAGTCCAGGACAGAGGATGCTCCTGGTACTCAAGTGTCTTCAGGGAAATGAAATCACATACTGGCTGTTATTTTTGAGTTTTTGGTTCCTACTGATTAGATACATCTTTCCAAAGGTCAGGTTTAATATTTATATAACTTTATTACAGTAAATAACTACATCAAATAACCAGTAGCAAAATAAAGTTTACTCAAAAAATTACTCATTATGAGATATATCTGACCTAAAAATGACTTGAAATAGCCAATCTATTTTTGTTTACAGTTTAAAATACAACTTGAGATTCTAACCAGTCTGGTGGCTTATCCAAGTGAGTGCTGTAAAGCTCACTTGTGTTGTAGGTTAGATAGCTCCTCAGATTTCATTAGTGTTGATGGCTTAAAATAAATCACCCAGGTTTTAAAAGACTGTAAAAGACACAAAAAATCTTCAATGTGGTCCTGGCTGTACAGTATTTAACCTGCAAGAGATCCCTATTGAATGTCCTTGCGTATTAGATTTAAAAGAAATGTAGAACTCATATGCGACATAGGAGAACAAGCAAAACAATAAAAGTGTTAAAGGAACGATTTGAATGAATACTCTAAGTATGATAAAAGCCATAATAACTGTTTTGATATTTTTTCTGTAAGCTATGTTAGGCCCTAGTGGCAGTGGTACAGCCAAATTGAAAAACGGTCCAGAATTCACATGAATATTAAAAATTTAAAGGGATTATTTCAGTGACAAGTTCTATTCAAAATTAACCTAAGGAACATGCTTGACTGTACTCTCGACAACCACGTGCTAGTTAAACCTCAAGGATGTGGTACGGATATATGACCCTGACTGCACTTTCAATTCATAAAGGAAGATAGTGATGCTTGGCCAAAATCACTGTGCAGTATGTTGAGGATGGGGAAATTTTCTGGTCATAGTATGATTCGTTTGCCATTATTTGGTAAGTTGGTACTCAAAAATGGGCCTTAAGTTCCAAAAGGTTGAGACACGCTGTGTCACGCGGCCGATCCCCTGGTTCATGTCCACACTTTTGTTTTGATAGTGAGCAGCAGCTTCCAGTGTGTTGCCATTACAGCTGGACAGCACAAGCACGACTTGGGCCCAGGGTTACACGGCCACCTGGCCACAAGTGCGTCAGTCTTTCATGTGCGGCCGGTTTCCTCACATTGTGCTGCTCGCTCACTGGCAGCACACACAATGAATTGCTGAGTGTGTCGTCCTGTGGGGGACCACGTTTGATAGTGAAACTTGCCCGATTAAATCTATTTGTATCCCTCCTGTAGCCTCAATAAATCGGAGGGAAGTTGATGACCATCTACATATGTTATTACCTCCTTTTTGTTTGTTCGTCTGTTAGTAGGATTACATGAAGAAAATAACAGTTAAAAAGAATAAAAAGTAACTGTTGTAGGCAAAAACGACATTGCGCAGGTGCGCAAATAGTAAAACACTACTTGAACAGTTACGTTACCAACGAACCAACCGGCTCAAAGAATCAAATATTTGTATCTATCCCGACTAACTGGTGTCATTTCACTCTAGCTATATTTGATTAACTTTTTAGCTATCAAGGTCAAAAGCCAAGGTCATTGAAAGGTCAAACACATTATTTGGACATACTTCTTAAATGACTTGACGTAGACAGGTCTAACTAGTGTCATTTTGTAACTCATTAAATTGCAAGACCTTGTTGTCTCTGTGGCACATGTGGCACCCATCAGGTGACACAATGACCTTGACTTAAAAATCACACATAGGAATGCCCATAACAAATACTAATACCAAAGAAAGCTCAAATATGAACTCACAGAAAAAAAAATGACCTTGTAGTGTAAGCATTGATTGCTCAGGAACATGCATTGAAGGGAATTTAACTACGTTCGTGAAGGTTTGCTCTGAGTGGATTCTTACAGGTGAATTCATGCATGCATGAAGTATGAACAGAATGGTATATTTGCAAGGGTATTTGCGTCATTGTTGGAAAACAAGGTGTGTCAGAACTGCCCTTGTCTACTAAAACAAGATGTTTTTAGAAAGGATAAAAAGGTAAATAATTTCTGAATGATTCACAAAAGCTGTGGAAGAACAGTGGAAGAAAAGATACCGTTTACCTTAATCATAGCAAGATGCTTACATACTATAAAATTATTTCAAAATCCAACGGAACTGCTGACTTCTGTGGAAGCTATTATGTTGTCAATAACTGCCAGATAATTGTATTAAGTTGCTGTACCTCATAGTCTACAAATCAATTAACGCTGGGAATTGGATGGACAGTATGACAGCATTTTATTGTCAAATATCTCTGGCAAAGGAGGAAGCAGACAACCCCATATAAATGATTTATTTTATTAAATTGCAGCCCAGCATTGCGTGCCAAGCATTCACATGTAGCTCTAATAGTCAGCTTTTCTTTTTCTTTTTTTTTTTTTTTGAGGTTGGCATGTTTAGTGGTAAAACAGCACTGCTGCTGGCAGTTTGTTTTGGTAGACAATTACAAGAAAACAGATAACCCACAGCCCTCAGGAATTTTCCACACTCAAAACTCTGATAAAAAGTAAAGCAAAATTTAATTTTACAGAAGCAGACATCCTGTAGTGTCAGGATTAGACAATGAAAGGCAATGCAGGTCAGTCGTCTATCATTCAAGAACCGAAATGCAAAAGTAAAGTAAAAACAAACGATGACATGCAATACATTTATTTAAGAGTACTTAAAAAGCACTATCGTGCTACTATTAAAAACAAATATGTAGCAGCTTACACAAATACTTCACACAACAAAACACTTGGAAAACAGTGCAAATGTACAATTTTATCAATATTGGATTTATGATGTTCACACAAATTCAAGCTGTATGGACGGTAATTATATTACCAGTAAACATTATATAGAGTATACATAGTATATACATGTGAGGATGTGTCTCTCTTGTAAACAAGTTCTAAATCAAATAAAAGCATGATTTTGACATGAACTATTTTTTTGTGAAATGTTGATAATTTTCTGCCACTGCAAAAAATCAATATATACAGAAAAACACGTGGATTATAGATTGGTAGAATGGGAATGAGAACTGTGCACAAAAAGCTTTTGTCTCACTTTCAAAAAAAGATCTTAACAGGCAGGTAAAAGTATTTAAGTTTACGGATGTGCTTACATAAGAAAGATGATCAAATATTGATTTTGTACTGCCCTACCCAGAGCCATATTTGCCAAAGAGAAGAAATGGAATTTGTTACAAGTATTAAGGTATGCCTGAAACCTGGGAAAAGTTTTGATTGTTGTCTGACCCCATATTACGTTACGGAAGAAGACTGTGCTGAAATAGAAAGAGAAGAAAAATGTAGAACCACAATCCTTCACATTGTTTAGGCCCCACCTCCTCCTGCTGCTGATCCTCGACCATGTCTGTTGCCCTGACCCTGATCACAACCTGGGGGATGATGTTACAGGAAGCAAAAAGACCCCCAGGGAGATAGTGCATGGTGACAGGCCCCTCTTCACCTACTCTTTGAGAAAAGTGGAAGGAAAGAAAGAGGCTGGTAATTGTGGGTAAAGGTAGAGGGCAGTCAGATTTTATAAATATAAAAAAAATTTAAAAATGTCCGTCTGACATGTTTAGGACTAGTAACTCCTTACAATAAGGCCACATTAATTAACACTAGTTAATGCTGTAATAATAATTAATTAACAGTCAATTAATTCATCATTTACTAACTATCTTCATGTTAACTTAGGTACAAATTCAAACATTACTTTACAGTTTATATTTATGAATATGCAAACATTTCTGACTTTGAAAGTAAATGGGAGGTTTATTTTTGAGCATAGGTTTTATTTATTTCTTTTAAGTATCCATTTTATGTTGAGTAAGTTACTTACCGGACATGAACAGACCTTTGAAGTAAATGGATTCTAACTAATTCTGCTTGTACAAGCACATGCAAATAAGATAAATAGAATGTGCTCATACCCAACATGTCTGAAATGATCTTTAGGCTACAGAAATATAAAAGAAGGTATTTCTTCGGATGTGTCCTACTATTTATATAAAAAGGAAAGCTTTATTTCATTTAAGGCCAGTGTGGCAGTCCTTTGAGATAGACCTCTTCCTCCACTTTCTCCAGTTGCATGCGGGGATCTTTCATCACGTTAAGTCAGTTTTGTCGACACTGATTCAGGTAGAATAATGTATATTTTTTTTTCCATTCTCTCAACATGACAAGGCAGTGGCAGCTCTCCTCTGGGATTGTGCTAACTGAGTGGGTGGCCAGCTACAAAACACAGCCCCTCTGTCTTTCTTCAGCCAAAGCAGTGTCCCTGTCAGTCACAATTGATGATTATCAAAAGTAGGCTTGAAGGAGATTCTATCTCAGCCTTTGGTTCAAGTTCCTGTTTGCAGTCAGACTGCACCATGCAGCAAATATTAGGCAACATAATGCAGAAGTCACATTTAAAAGGAAACGAAAAAGATGGTGGCTCAAGAGCTCACAGTGAAACCAATAAAAGCTAAAGATGGTCACAGTAAAAGTCCTTACTTTATTTGCGTTTTCTGCCTACTTATTGCCCTTTTAGCAGAGCTAATAAGTGACTTCCTCATGAGTTGATAGTGTGACACTTGCCAGACCACAGAAGTACAACACACACACACACACACACACACACACAGACACAGACACAGACACACAGACACAGACACACGCACACATCCTTATCCATGGTATCCCTACCATCACAGTGTATTATACGCTTCATGGTAAGGGCACCCAGTGGAAGAGCTGGAGGGAACATGTCTTATCACCATACTAAGTGCATCTAAGCAACTGATTTGCCCATCATCCCTGCAGTGACTCAAGCTCTTCAGTTTGAGATGTGAAGGGGACAGTAAACAGATATGTGGCTGTGGAAGGGAGGGGCTGAATTATCATTATGCTTTTGGTCAACAATAACTAAACATTGGTTTTTTTGTATTTTTTGTGAAAGATATTATTTAACTAATTTATTCTACTATGATAGGTGACGGCAACAAAAGTATAATTTTACACTACATGTTTCATCCGTACAAGTTCGAATGAATACTATGAAAAATCCATAATTTTTCTTATTGGGCTTCATTACGACCCCGTTTCCAAAAAAGTTTGAATGTCGTGCAAACGTAAACAGAACAAGAATGTGATGATTTGCAAAAGAAGGCAACATCAATGCTGTAAGATACACAATATATACAGGGTTTGGAGTGGAAACATATGATGCTAGGCGGACAACGCCTTGTTCAGGCAAGGCCTTGCTTATTTCAGCAAGACAATGCCACATCCTGCACGAATTACCACAGCATGTCTTCAAAGAGAAAGAATCTGAGATCTAAACCTTCCTGTTGCCCATTAAAAATATCTGGCATGAAAAAAGAGACCCACAACTGTTGAGCGGTAGAAATTCTACATCAAGGAAGAATGAGAAAACATTGCACTTTCAAAATTTACAGCAACTCCTCAGTTCCCAAATGCTTACAGAGTCTTGATAAAAGAAGAGGTGAGGCAACAGAGTGGTAAACATGACCTGTCCCAACTTTCTGAAGCATGTTGCTCGCATCAAACTCAACATTAATATATAATTTTCAAACAGTGGAATTTCTCAGTTTCAACATTTGATATGTTGTCTTTGTGCTAGTTTCAATGCAGCTTTGGGTTTAACTTGCAAATCATCACATTCAATTATAACATTCCAACATTTTTGGAAAAGGGATTTTAGATAAAACGAGGTTCAGAGACATTTGATACGGTGCACTGGCCAAGACATGCATATCAGACAACACAAAACGTTCTACTCCAGCTTTGTGCTTGTGAATGCTGTGACTCTTTTGCTTCTTGCTTATTCTATCAAAAAAAAAAAAGAAAAAAATATATACATTATATATACATACACAAAAGCACACGCACACATATATGTGTGTGTATGTGTGTGTGTCCATGTTTTACCAGCTGATGACTGAGTGCTATCACTGGTGAATCCATAAACACAGCTGCACATGCTTTGAAAGAGAGGCTAACTTTCTTTGGAGATTTGAGTTCAAACCACATGACAAAATCCTGACCTGTAACTTGAGATGTGAGCTCAACGGTAAATGGAGCGTGATTTGTCACTTTACCGTCAATGCATGTGCTATTGTTACCCTGCTTTTGTTTTCAGAACAATTCCAGTTAAAAATTCTAAGACCTGTTTTAAAGAGCAGGAAAATGACCACTTATTGGATATGCAACAGGTAAGCGACTGAAGGGAAAAGAGGTCAGAAGTGGAGGCAGGTAAAGCTGAACATTCGATTGTAAAAGCAAAAGTGTCCGTCTTCTCATGGAAGATACCTGCAGTCCCTGCACCAAAAGTTTATTTATAAAACCATGACAGAGTTGTACAGGCAGGTAAATGTCAAGCAAAATCTCCATTTTGTTTTCAGTGACGGTGACCATTTTGAGTGTACGTCAGGAATGTTCAGGGATATACCATTGTGTTGGGGTGGGGACTATATAGCCAATTTATCAGTAGTTATTTTCTCTGGTTAATTTGCCACATTGAGTGATATGAATAGTTCCAGAAAAACATAATGGCGCCTACTGCTGAATTTACTTTGACCTACTAATGAGTATTTGTAAGTTTCTAACCTTACTGAAAATCACTGGACCTTCAAGTCATGGTAAGTCTTCTTTCACTTTGCTGTCCTCCTCCTACTGTGGCGCTGGCAGAGGCTGGCCGGCTGCTCTGCTGGGGTTCTGACTGAGAAAACTGGGGAGCCAGAGTCAGGGCTTGACCTCGGTGAGGGCTGTTCTGGTTGGCAGCTGTGTCAGGTGTACGAGGGATCTTGGGTCGACTTGTAAATGCAGAGATGGTCTCAACGCTGATGACAAGTAAGAAGAGAAAGAAATAATTTGTACATTTTCACAATCAGCACCTTCGCTACACACTTATTCCTGGTTTGTGATCTTTCAGGATGTACAGATCACAGAACACTAATTATGATTAGATCTGGACAGTTCTTGATAGCTGTTGAGAGATTTAAATCATCAATTAGTTTAAGGTGCTATGAATAACTGCCAACATGTCTTTAAATTGATCACATTCACAGTGGCCATCTTCCTCTTACATAATTCTCAAAGCAGAAATTCTGGGATAATGTCATAACCAGTTTGCAAGTCATTAAAATATCTGGAATCTGACAAATTGTTTTAATTTTAGTGTTTCTTCATAAATCAGCAAAAGAAAAGATAATGATAGTGTGTATTTTGTCATTTCTAAAATAAAACGACATATTTTATAATGCTTAAGTTAATGCCAGTCAATAGCTGACATAAGCAAACACACAACACAATTGTAAAGGTGTAAATTAATTCTGAAATATCAGAGCACATATAGAACACATTTATTTAAATCTTAAACGTGCAAGATAATGTTTACCGGCATGAAGAGGCCAATACACTTGACAAACTGCCCAATTCATGAAACGACAGTACAGGGCTGATAATATATCCAGTTTGTTTTAATGCACCTTGGGCACATGTCTTCAAAATGTGTGCTAATATTTCAAAACTAACCTACAAATTTTCTAATGTATATGCTAATGCTATCAAATGTTAGTTAGGATGTTACTGAACACTAATGTTAGCCATTTATTGCCTGAAGGTAGCTAATTGGTTATCAAATATGTTGTTTTGTCTTGAAATATGGTCGTCGTCCCTCCACATGGTCACTGTCCATTGCATTTTTAGTTGCTGATCAATTGGGAAAAAGTGATAACAAAGTGTCAGATTTGCGACAGCTCTCCTCCTCCTCAGATCTATATTGGCGCGCTTGCTCTTGTAAACTCAGATGAAATCGTTGAGAGCTTTTTAAAAAGAATGGGAGATGATGCTGTGATTGGTATTAATACCGAGGAAATTATTACAAAACCCAGATTATTCTCCATGTAACTAGCAAAATGGAGAACATATCTTAAAGGCAGTTGCGCCATGGATGTCAGACCATGTGATGTCAGACCATGTGATGTAAATCATTTAAACACCATGATACAAAAACAGAACAACAATTGTTTATGAAAAATATAACATTAGAAAAAATAATAAAGAAAAAAAATAGACATTAAAGACAAATGTTTAGGCTGCATTCACAAAGCCAGCCTTTTGTTAGAAAAAAAGGACAGCCACTTATTGATTTTTAATTTCATCAAAGCTACTCTCATTGCACACTGAGAGATCATTCAGACAGGTCTTCCTTCTATCTCATAAGCTACTCCATAGTCGTGTGACACTGCAGCCATGAGGAGATCTCATTTCATAGAAGGTTTCATAGCCCAGAGATCTATGCTGGTTTGGATACAACATCAACTTCACACAAATGGCATACCCTTGGCACTTGCTAGCTTGTGATTCATTTGTTTCAGTCAATATCCTCCATTTCTGGTGATCATGTGCCAGACTATTTCGTCAATACTTCTGAGATATTAAGCTATCAGCAGTATCATCTACACTATACTGACTTTAGTCATTTTTTTAAACCCCAAAATTGCATGTTGCAACTGGTTTATATGTATAATATTTTTTAAAATAATAGGCAGTGTGTTTGTGTAAGATTTGGGGTAAATTAGGGGTGGATCTTCAGTTATGATTTCATAGGTTAAAAGATCTTGGAATGAAACTTTTAAATACTCAGAGAAAATAGGTGTAGGCATAGGGGTATTTCCAGAGTCTGTTGTTTCTTCATCACCAATTTTAACTATACATGGTAAAGTAGACCTGCATGTTGTTTGTGCTTGATTTTGTCAGCTACGGCTTTCATCACAAAGTTTCTTACTTTCCAGCGTTGGAAAATGGAGTAGGCCAAATCTTAGATTTTATTTGTGTGGGTGCTGCTTGAATCTCCAATACTTGACCGTCATGATACTCGCTTCCTGTTTTTACTTTCTGTCCAGCCTACAAATGGTCAGCACCACTGCATCTGCTTTCAGAACAGTTCATACTGTGAAACAATGCATGGAACTTTTTAATTGATTCTCTTTGAGCACACTGTAATACGCAAACTAATATGATATTATTTGTATCCATACTTCATAGTTTCATCTTTTTGTGCAAATTTGAAATTATACTGAATACAATTTACACTGGCTTAAAATAAGAAACCCAGAAAAAGGCATTATTGTATTGCAGAAATCACAATGAGGACAATTTGTAGTCATGTCTCTGTGAGGCTGAGAGACACTGAGGATCACATGGCTCTGCTGCCTCAACACAGTGGCAGCCAAAACTCTGCCAATATTTTTAGCAGACAGGAGCCAAATGATCCACATCCTGGAGAGCAATCCTATACCATAATAGATGGATGGATTTCATTCACGTCATTCTTGCTTCTACTCACATTTGCACCTGATATCATCCAGTATGACTGCATGTTATGAACTATTAGTTGTTCTATGACTACAAGTGGAAGCCATTAACAGGTTCAATAAATTTGCATGTTCTGCTCTGTAAAGCAGCAAACATAAATTCAAAGTCATACCTTAGAATCATTCACAATAGAAAACAGCCTGGGTGGTCTCTAAGGAGTTTGAAAGACCTTAAAAACTAAATATATAAAGTATCTTCTTATTAGATATTTGCCAAATGGCTGTGTTGCTAAGATTCCCCTATCAACGACCGGTCTGTGAAGTCTTGTTCCAGGTATAAAAGTGTCTAAAATGAAGCTGCTGAAGTCTGTATTATATGGGTGTTTTACGCTCCTGGGAGAGAAGGAAGAAGGGATAACAGAGGTGGTTTCCTGGGGCTCATTACTCTTGATGGGATTCAAGAGTCAAGTTCCTCTGGGATTTAAAAGAGGAGACACAGGGGAAGTTGCATTGAATGGTTCTCTTTGTGGGCACTGCTCGTTTAAACGCATGTCACAGTCTCACAGAGCAGCTTGGCAATGCTGAGTCACTGATCGGTGTAGATCAGCACACTTGCCAAATGTCTCCACAGACACACAAATGCACGGACACCTGTCTTAGAGACCTCATCTGACTTGGACTATTTATTTTTATTTGCACCCTTCCTGAAAAAGTGTTACTCTGGTTACTACCAAACATCTGACTAAATGCACCTACAAACGATTCATTGCAGAAAACCTGCAGTTTTTTTCATTTTTTGTGTTGTGTGACTCACATTTGTGAGTCAAACTGTACAAAATATGGCACTGCATAATAATGGCTCCAAGGCCGGAAATAAACTTTTTTTTCCAACCATAGCCAGCTGTTGTAAATTGGTCATATACTTGCTAGTTGACGCCTACTAAAGAAATCTGAGAGTAAGCATCAAGTAGACAATAAAAATAGTGAGAGTTGAAGAGGTCAGTACATACAGTGTATAATTAATGCTACAATTACAGCACAAAAAGCAACAACAGTGCCCTGCCAGCTCAAGTGTCTGATGATGACTGATGGAGAAAATAAGCAATTAACATCAACCCCATTTCAATTTTCAAACATTTTCCAATGTGCACAGATGTAGCAATCTCAGACTTGTTTCCATTTATTTATTCAGATTTCCAAGTCGACTTGGTATTGATCTCTCATATTGATGTGGGTAAATGAGTACTTGTCTTCAAACTTTCTGCCATTTTTTGACATGCATACTAACCTTTTTGAGTACTGCCCCTACATTGACCGCATTGTTCACACATATAATGCATCTTGCAGACTTGTTGTATTAACATGTAGGATACGCAAGGCAGCCATCATGTGTATGCAAACTTTTCATTAGACACAAGCATATTTACACCTCAATTGTTGAGTTACAGGCCTTATGCTCTAACCATTTTTAGGCTTGCCCAGTTCCTTCTGTTAAGCAATTACCCATGGATTTGCATTTACAACAGGCCCTTTCTGGAAGTGTATAGTGTACAGAATCACTGTACCAATAACTATATATATATATAACTATAACTTCTGATTTATACTCATTCAGCAGCTGAACCATCAGATCATCAAATTAAACTTCCTCTTTCCATCAGAAGTGATGATTCACAATACCTGTTGAAACATGTTGCTGTCACTTCCATAGTATTTCACATAACATGTCATCAGGAGGAGGCCACCGCAATTTTTCTCAACTGAACAATAAACTAAACTGACACTAAACTTGAAAAATGGACACAGATTTCAAAAGGGCACCTCTTATCACCTGCATCAGCTCTAACTCCAGTTGTTGTCTAACAATATCCCTTTGTTTACAATAAATCAAATATAGCAGCTTCCTGAGATCATCAAAATAATCTTGTTTATACCTTTACTTGGTAACAAGTTTTTTTCATTAGTATTGTATTCAGAAGCATGTATTATGTGTGTGTGTGTGTGTG
>KV751319.1:7043044-7075670 GCA_001698575.1 Mola mola
GTGAGTGAGAGAGAGAGAGAGAGAGAGAGAGAGAGAGAGAGAGAGAGAGTGTGTGTATTTACTATTTGAGTGCCCTGGCATGGTGTCCATTGTGTTCCTCCTGGGAGTATCCTTTTCTGGCTTGCCTTTCATATGGCCCATCCAACCCTGAGTCCTGGGGCAATCGGCCACACTCCGAGTCTGAGCATGTTAGTTTGTGGGTCACAGACATGAGGAAAGGATTATGGCTGACACTACTTTTGGAATTATGCTCAACTATCTGGCTTTCAACTCTAAACTCAACTTAAAGTTTAAATAAAACATTAGAATAGAAGTATGTTTGGTCCCCATTTAACATGTGATCAAATCCTGATGTCATGATGTCTTTACATTTTTCAATGTAAAGCCAAAACATTATAGGTCATTAATTGCTTGGGGATCTTTTTTTCCCCTTTTTCTCATAACTGTTTTGCTTCTTACCTAATTGGCAACAAAAATCGCATCAAATTAATCTTATATAAGCCAAATAAAAAGCTGCAGGTGAAATTTGGAAGATAAATATTTTATCTACCCACCGAGGCTATGATGCCGGGAGTCAGCGGTGCTGGGGCGACTGCCAGAGCGTGTTGGAGGTCTGGAGTTGTGTCGGGAAACAGGCATACTTACTTCCTCACTCTTCTGTCTGCTTTGCGGGTATTCCCTCTCCCTGCTACCCTCAGCCTCCTGACTGCTGGATCGATAATCCCTACACAAGACACAAACAGAAACACAAACAATACAGCAGTTACTTTTGGAAAAACTTGGATCAGGATGTTCAATTAGGTAGACAGTGTCAGTTTTTCTAATTGCACATCATAAAACATTTTTGTAAATGGTTTTAGCGACCTCTCATTGGCCTCCTCTCTGGTTCTTCCTGAGGTTTGTGGGTCTATAAGGGAAAAGGGGGTAAAATCTGTACAGTTAGGAAAAAGCTCACTAAAACAAATTTTATTTTGTGATTTGGGGCAATATAAATAAAAATGTATTTGATTTGAAGGGCACCACATCATCAGTCAAACAAACATAGTGAATGTAATGTAATGGCATGAACATGTATGGCTGCCAGAGGAACTGAGTCACTGCTGTTTATTGATGATGGGATATATTCTGAAGTGTATAGGGCTATACATTCTGCTCACATTCAGCCAAATGCTATAAAACTGATAGGACAACACTTCACAGTGCAGATGGATAATGACCCATAAGATATTGTCATAGCAATCCAACACCATATCAAGTCACAGAAATGGGATGTTCTTCAAGTCACCAAGTCAGTTGCCTGATCTTAACCCTAACAGACCCTAACAGCTTTTCTGTAAAACTGAAAGCAGAAACTTTGGTGATATGTGTTGGTTGCAGACTTCAGACAGTCCTGGATTGCAAAGAATTTTCATTGAAGTTTTAAAAAGAATCCTTGTATGTATAATTACACTAGCTTGTCCAATTACTTTTGAGCCTCCAAAAATTGGGGATATAATGTAAAAATGGATGTTATTCCTAAATGCTTAATGCAATACTCTTTTGATACCACTGGAATTAAAGCTGAACTAAACAAAACAACAAAAATTATGTCTCTGTCCAAATACTTAGGGACTTAACTGTAGCTTATCTTGTTAACCCACTTTACCACAGAATCCAATATCTGTCAGTACCAGCCACCCTTTATACATACATGCACAAACGCACAAGTGGGAGACACCAACTATCTGTGACATGGTGAGATTACCAGCTACACGTTAGGAAAAGGTGTCACGTGTATGGTTTTACTTTCTGGTTGTTCTTCCCATTACTCTCATTTTTCATCAGTTTCTCAGCTTATCTTATCTGTTTTTTGTCATATGTTTCTATAACAGTATGTATGGTTTAACAATATGGTGGTAAAAAGAAAAAAAAAACTTATGTCCAATGGTTTAATGGAAAAAAAACCTACATCACTGTCATTTGTAAATGGTTTTAGTGGCCTCTCATTGCTGCTACTTTTTGATGATTATACACACTCCAACCTAATATCTACATGAAAACTACAATTACAATGCCTTAGAATTGGCAAAATACAAAAACCAGTAAATTAATTACTTGGGCTCAGGTCGCCTGTACAGCCTTCCCTAAAGGTTTTCCTCTCTATTGCCCTAAAATAATACTGTTTCTTTTATCCATGTAGTATATCTTACTGTTTGCATTGACAATGAGCTGCCTTTCAGTATAAAGCTGTTCTAGTTCCAGTGTCCTCCAGGTGATTCATTGCTTTACATGAACCATTCAGGCAAGTACTGCTATGATTAATGGCAAAATGTATCTGAACCTATTCTTTGTTTGACCTACTACACTTGTTTTATTGGCTATAGGAACTCGTGGTAGACTACATTCTCTTTTAATCTGGCCCACCTGAAGGGAAAAGAGGCCAGAATTTATATGTTTGTGTCTAAATGTAGCATTATCCGGCACTTAACATGTCCTTTCAAAATGACTACTCTATCTGTACTATGTGTCAGAAAATCACTCCTGAGCAAGATAGTAAAAGTTATCTTGCCAGCTTTCGTGTCATTATAAACCAACAACATGAATTATCTAAAAAGTGAATTCCAACTTGGTATGTGTGTCTGTGTGTGTATTTAACTTACAAGCTATTGACATTACGATGAGAGCTTGGTGTGACCGGTCGTTGAAGAGGTTCATCAACACTTGTTTGCGGCTGAGGGGTTGACTTCGTCTTCACTTTCGCCATGTTGGTCATAATCTAGTGATCAAAGAGGACAAAATGTGGAGACGATGCTATGCAGACACAACATCTAAAATGCATCTGAAATGCAAACTAAAATGATCAGTGATGCTGACAACAATCAGAAAGTGTTAATAAGTGTACATTTTGAAAATTATGATGAAAACTTTTTTTAATAAAAGTTACCAACTGCAGCTTTAACTTAAGCATTTTTCATTTCAGATACATGCTATATTTTCTTTTACAGTCGTGAAGCATTTGGTAGAACCTTTGAAATTCATGAAGGTTTACTTACACCGAGGTACTCAGCGGTAAGCAGACTCTCCCCATAAAGTTCCCTAGGCTTTGGTTGGAGAACTTCCTCTGCATCAATGTCTGTCTCCATTAAATCCTCCTGTCAAAAGACAACAATGACAACTCATTTTACAACACTTGGTTATTTCAAGATATTCAAAGCTGTAGCCCAATCATATTACACACACGTTTTATGAAGGTGACTGTATTGAAATCAACAACTTTCTTATGTAGGGCAGCAGACATGATGTCCTCTGTAGATCCAATCACTCTGAATGTAAAATAACAAGGGTTCAATCCAGTTGGGATGTTTTCACTGATGTGCAAGAAAACCAATTTCTCAAAACATGTCATCGTTATGTGGGTGACAACCACAGACAGAAACTCTTTGGACTAGACATTGCAGAACTGCAGATGTTTTGGATACAGCAATAACGATGGCTGTCAAGTCAGTCTTGTCTGTGCAACTGGAGTAAACTTGACAGTTGGCTTTTTGTTGAAGAGACCAAAAGGTGTATTTAAAATTGTAAAGGTATATATATTTGGACATTAGCACAATTTTTGTTATTTTACCTCATTACACCAAAACAATGGATTTAAAACAAACAGCAATAAACATTTGACTGAAATATAGACTTTCAGCTTTAATTTGACGGGTTTCACAATAGTATTGCCTCGACTATTTAAGTAGTTTCACTGCCAGTTGTGGCCTATTCCCTCCATTATTCCTTGACAAATTAAGCAGATAAAAGGTCTGGAGTTGATTCAAATGTTAAACCTGCACTTAGTGGCTGTTTAGAGGAACTTTTCATATCGGTCCAAAGAGATATTGATGCAAGCGTCGGAAGCTATTGTCCTGAATTAAAATACTATTAATAGTCAGGCACCATCATATCTTAAAGAGCTCATATCACCCAACCAGAGCCTTGTGCTCCCAGGACATAGTGTTACTGGTGGTCCCCAGAATCTCAAAAAGTAGAATGGTTGGCAGAGCCTTCAGGTATAAAGCTCCTCTCCTGTGGAATCATCTTCACAAGTCACAGTCTGAGTTGCTGCTGTGGTCTTACCCACTGCCCACATTAGGGTAGGAAATCTTGTCACCTGGATCCTAGTCTGGATGGCCCAGCACAAAACTTGATCCATGAACTACAATGACTTCATGACCAACAGACCACATCTGACTCTGCATCAATACATTTCACATACCCCTGCATTTATAGATTCCACATATTCATGCACTCATTGACTTCATCAGCAACACTCAAATCTGGATCCATGGGCCACAATGACTCCTGGCCAATATACAACGCCTGATTCTGGATCAATCTGGACACATATCTCTGGGATCATACATATCACATACTCTTAGACTCATGGACATGTTATGTGTTTTAAAGTCATGTTGTTGTTATTCTGTACATATTGCATATTTGTCTGTCCTAGGAAGAAAGATCCCTCCTCTGTGGTTCTTCCTGAGGTTTCTTCTTTTCCCCTGTTCAGGGTTTTTTAAGCGTTTCCTCACCCGGTGAGTGGGTCTAAGGGAAGACGGGGTAAAATCTGTACTGTATGGTAAAAGCTCACTAAAACAAATTCTAATTTGTGATTTTGGGCAATATAAATGAAATTTGTTTTGATTTGAAGGGCACCACATCATCAGTCAAACAAACATAGTGAATGTAATGTAATGGCATGAACATGTATGGCTGCCAGAGGAACTGAGTCACTGCTGTTTATTGATGATGGGATATATTCTGAGGTGTATAGGGCTATACATTCTGCTCACATTTAGCCAAATGCTATAAAACTGATAGGACAACACTTCACAGTGCAGATGGATAATGACCCAAAAGATATTGTCATAGTAATCCAACACCTTATCAAGTCACAGAAATGGGATATTCTTCAAGTCACCAAGTCAGTTGCCTGATCTTAACCCTAATGGCTTTTCTGTGAATGAAAATAAAACTGAAAGCAGAAACTTTGGTGATATATGTTGGTTGCAGACTTCAGACAGTCCTGGATTGCAAAGAATTTTCATTGAAGTATTAAAAAGAATCCTTATATGTATAATTACACTAGCTTGTCCAATTAATTTTTAGCCTCCAAAATTGGGGATATAATATAAAAATGGATGTAATTCCTAAATTGTTAATGCAATACTCTTTTGATACCCCTGGAATTAAAGCTAAACTAAATCTTGGAGTGTTTAGTAGGAAGCAACTGGACTTCTTATCTTGTTTGAAGACGTTTCGCCTCTCATCCGAAAGGCTTCTTCAGTTCTGAGGTTCAGTGTGAGGTTCAGACACCATTTGTCTGCTACCTACAATGCTGTCTTGGGAGCCCTCCCCAGGCGGTTTAACCCCCACACACACCTGGGGCCATGTGAGCCCAAGGTGTCACATGGAACCAAGGGTGAGGGGCAAACACTCCTGAGTGATTCACACCCGGGCTCTTGTGAGCTTAACGACTCACACGATGCCTAGCCAGACGACTGCAGACGAGGCTGTTGTTTTCTAAACACGTCCTCTTTGTTGGTGATTGTCTCACCAACAAAGGAGGCTGTTGGTTTCAAAACACGTCCTCGTTGTTGGTGATTGGTGATTGTCTCTACCCACCCGGGGTTAAATACCTGGGTTTCCCACACTGAACCTCAGAACTGAAGAAGCCTTTCGGATGAGAGGTGAAACTTCTTCAAACAAGATAAGAAGTCCAGTTGCTTCCTACTAAACACTCCGAGATCAAGATGACCTGGATGACTGAGAACCTTCACGGACAAGCTGAACTAAACAAAACAACAAAAACTGTGTCGCTGTCCAAATACTTAGGGACTTAACTGTAGCTTATATTTTTAACCCACTTTCCCACAGAATCTAATATCTGTAAGTCCCAGCTACCCTTTATACACACATGCACAAACGCACAAGTGGGACAAACTAACTATTTGTGTCATGGTGAGATTACAACCTACACGTTAGGAAAAGGTGTCATGTGTATGGTTTTGCTTTCTATTACTCTCATTTTTCATCAGTTTCTCAGTTTATCTTATCTGTTTTTTTGTCATATGTTTCTATAACAGTATAAGTGGTTTAATAATATGCTGTTAAAAAAACAAAAACAAAAAAAACTTAATGTCCAATGGGTTAATGGAAAAAACCTACATCACTGTCATCTTCGTCTTCTTCATCATCTGACTCTGGTCCTTCTTCATCAACTGTGTGTAAAACAGTATAAAAGATTATCAAATAAGCATATTTTCAAAAAACTGAGAGTTATTAATTACTGCTTCATTGTACTTCGGAATATAATTGAGATTGCGCATACTGAAGAGTCAAAAAAATTATAAAATATAGAAACAAGGAATTTTAATTAATGAAGTAGCTAATAGTTCTGTTGTTCAACAGGCATTACATCCTGCATGATGGCACATTCGTGAAGTACAACCACATCTATCATAATGGCAAATTTGACTTCACTAACCTGAGTTTAGCTGTTTAATGATGAATTCAATCTGTCTGTTCAGGTCTGGGTTGTCTTCATTACTGTAGCAACGGAGAATCTCCTCGACACTCTAAACACATGAAATGCCAATTTACAGTGTATGTATAACTTTACAGCTGAAAATTATGTTCAGACTCAATATCACCTTTGAGTTACAGAATAAAATTATTTTTGTTTAACCACAAACATTGGTCTCCCTCAAAGATAGAGCATGTTTTATTGAAGAAAGATGATGGTGAATGTGTGACTTGGAGAGATGTCTTTAAAGTTTACCTTTCGGAAATGCCAGCAACAATTTGTTTCCAAAGTCATGCATGAATTTTTGACATATTTTCAGACAATTTTGAAACAAATGAAACAACTCACCTTTTCTAAAATTTCTGAGTGAGACTTATGCTTATGGTAAAACATTAAGAATTTAACTCGTTAACAAAAGGACTTCTAATTGGCCCAGTCCCATCCACATTCAATATTTCACTGCATGACACCAACTGTTTCTAGTCTACACACTGGCTATGTGCTAACATAGAGAGAAAAGTCCAAAACAAACTGTGTCTGTTTCCTCCATGCAGGGTAAGACACTTTTGCTATCTCACCATCTCTTTGGCTTCCTGTCTCACAGAGGGAATACAAAGGATACTGTACAGGGCTCCATTCACATATGGTCGAATCTGAGGAAGGTAAAGTGACACAAACATACACTTTTTCTATGATCACAAATCTAATGGTTACAGCTTGTAAGTGTGCAAAAGCAAGAAAAATGGATACAAGGATGAACCACTATTTATGCTATCAATTTACAATACAATTTTCAGTCTCTATGAGCGAGCTCTATGTGAACACTATATAAATTGTGCCTGTAACATCTGTGTGCAAGTGTTGGCAGATGTGTGTGTCACCTCATGGTTCTCATGTCCAAGGAGGTCAGTCAGAACCTTTAGTACATGTTTAGCATTCTCTGCACACTTCCTTTTTCCTGTACAAGGTTAGCAAGTGCGTGAGCACACACACACGCGCGCACACACACACACACACACACACACACACACACACACACACACACACACACACATGTAAGCACGTTTCAATTTAAAAATAAATCAAATACAGTCCAGTTTTTTGCAGTGACTTAATGGCTGTTTAATAAACTTAGCTTTTAAAACTAAGCTGCAGATCAATAAATATTGTAGGGCGAGCTACATATACAGTGCAGCCTTCCAACCAATGATAAAGTGCACTTTTGACTGTAAAAGTGATGTAATAACACTAGAGTAAGTTAAGTCAATGGGGATGATTGAAAAGTGGAATAATGCATTTCATTGTTTGGTTGGGCAATTAAGAGTATAACTGTGTAGATGCATGTGTTGAAAAATAGTTGGACAAATGGGAAGAGGGTGAAGGATGCAAAACAGTTCTCAAGATATTGAAAGGTGACCCTGACCCTTTAGTTACATCCAACCATATTTTGACATAATACTAACTAATCTAACCATGTTACTATTACTTCATAAAGCACAATAGCTCATTCAGTGCTTTGGAATACCTTGACCTAAACTGTTCAGTCCAGTACCAGGAACTATTTTAGACATTAACTATAGACCGATCAGGCATTATGCTTGATCAGTGTACGTATCAAAGCAAAATGACTTATAAGGACAGTGTCCATCCAAATCTTTAATAATTCTACAATTAGTCAATTCTGCCTCAACTCTGTATTTACCTGTGCCTCGCCATTACCTTTTGTCCGCAGACACAAGTTCATAAGCAGAGCTGCGGAGTATTCCAGTGTGTAGTCATTTAGGCAGTCTGACTCATGAAGCTCATCCACCAGCCAGCCAATCAGATCATCCGTTATCATGGCACTTTGCTGGCTCCTCCTGCCAAGACATGATGAATTTCAAAGCAACTTCAAAATAAATATTTGTGCTCCTCAACACCACAAGAACTCTGATTAATAATATTTCCATGAAAAATTAAAAGAACTTTAAAAGGAATTGAATTCCCACTGCATTTAAGACAGTTTAGCATTTTAGACACTGCAAGCATGAACATAGCCCTTACATTTTCTTCTCCATATTAATGTAGATTTATTACCATATCCATCGTTTAGAACGCTGGTATACTGTACTGACAGTCCCTCCATGAACCGACACCTAAATGCCCAGCTTGGGTTCTGGAGAACTCGTATTGCATCGGACTCTTTTCTAGTTAGGGCTGGACTCTGCCAGGCTTGCTTTTTATCACTGGATCTGTTCATTATTTTAAGCACAGAATTTTTAGGCATAACCAAGTGGTGGAGGGTTTCAAATTCGGTGGCCTGAGGATTCCATCTCTGCTTTTTTGCAAATGATGTGATCCTATTGGCTTAACTGAACAGAGACCTTAGGCTCACACTGGGAGGGTTTGCAGCTGAGTGTGAAGCTGTGGGGATGAGGATCAGCACTAAGATCAGTAGGATCAGTAGGCTCAGTAGGATCAGTCTAAGGCCATGATTCTCAGCTGGAAAAGGTTGAATTGCGAACTTCAGGTCGGGGAGGAGTTGCTTCCCAAAGTGGAGTTCACGTATCTTGGGGTCTTGTTAATAAGTGAGAGGAAAATGGAGTGGGAGATTAACAGGCAGAATAAGGCGGTGTTGGGCGTGTGGTCTGATGTGGTGAAGAGAGAATTGAGCCGGAAGGCAATGCTATTAATTTACCTGTTGATCTATGTTCTAAACCTCATCTAAATCTCACCTTTAAAAAAACTATTCATGTCAACTTTCCTTAAGACTATTGATCATTAAACAGTAACCAGAAACCACGAAGCAGAAGGTGTTAATTCTTAAATCTACCTGAGGCTGAGTTTCTGCAGGCTTACTAGCACATTTTCTCTTGTCACTGAGTCTTTTTCCTCCATCCTGAGTGTCTCTGTCAGAAGTTTCAGAAGGATGGGAATTTGGGAAAGGTAAACTCGACCTGTAAGCGATAACACAACATATGTTTGACATCAAATTGAGTGACACTGACAGTTTTAAACATCACTGGGCAATGCTATTTTATGTAAAAATACACCTGTTTTCTCAAAATTACAAGAAGTGGCTTCAATCATAAACCTATAAACACAGATGGCACGTTATCTGCTTTGACTCCTTCCGATACCGATGCCTGTCTAACATTTACATTATCAAATGATTTTGCTTAGGTATTTTTATATTTAATGGTTTATGATGTATGCAGTCTACTAGTTATTCTATGTTTATGTAGGGCAGTGGAGTGAATAACTCACTAGATATCATTATTGCACAGTCTATGCCCCATCAATTTTTGCTATTTAAGTGCATTTCAGGACCCAATAGTTTGTTTTTTGTTCCGGGGGGGGCAGCCATGTCATTCAGTTTGCTTTTCACTGCCTTGCTAGGTAAGACGTTTTAATGGCAGCTTGTATCTATGTCAAAAATATGCGTAAAAACCACTCATCCACCCAAATTGTTTATTGCTCTTGTAACCTTTACATTTCAAACTCTGTTTTTACATGACTGCAGATGTTCATTTCCTGCGTTATGTGTTGCTTGTGAGCTTTGGAGGTTGCTAATAGCACACAGCATTTCCTCATGTTTTGCTGTGGTTGTGTCTTTTGGCAGTGTGGTGGATGGCAAGTGGCAGAGCAGCATGGGCTTTATTTGATGGAAAGGATTTGTGTCCTCTAAATCCAGTTTGCTTCCCACTACCTTTCCAGGTGATGAAACCACAGAACCACAAACCTGTTTCTGTGTATGTGTGTGTTCCATTAAAGTGCGGCCTAAGGTCTCAGCCATAATCCAGAATCCTGTGTCTGGTATCTGTTTGTCTCTACATGACATCCCTACACAGCCTGTAAATCATAAAGCAGAGTCCTGGGGAGGTCCAGAGGAGATAGGGCAGGCAACGCTAGCTCCAGTGATAACGGATCACAGCTACTCCATTTACTTGTATTTGTTTAGAGTCCAATCTTTCCAACATGGCGCTGATGATAATGTCTGATACAGCAGCCAATGAAGTACATTCATTTTTAAATAGCAAAGGATTTACAAAATGAGACGCCATAAATTTAAACTGTGAAAAAGGATGATACAGTATGGAACAGGAGTCATCAATGTTTGGTAAACCTGATGAAAAATGTTTCTACCATCTCAAATTGTTCCTTTTTAGATGAAATTCAGTTCCAAAGCTTTCAAAGTTCACTGGTGTGATGCTCAACAGGATCAAAATCTGTACCACGTCAGACTAGTGTACAATGAGAAATTCTTATGAGATGTTTGACAGATATAAATGTTTCAATGAAGTTGGGAATTAACGTTAATTAATTAATCTAATAGATTAATTTGAAAATTTTTCAATATAGTGAGTCCCTGGGACCCACAGGTGGTGACTTGAGTGGGTCCTCAATAAAAATTCGATTTTGGTATATTGGTACATTACGTGATACATTCATCTATGTTCAAAATATGCCTGAAATTAAAATAAACAATTCCAACTCCATACTAATTTAAAATAAAATAGCATTTTTGAAGCAACATAAATAGCACCAAAATAAATTACCGAAATTCAAATGAAAAAAAATGGTGTCTGTAGTAGTCTTAACTATAAATTATCAAAATTGCTGAATTTAACACACAAAACATTTTTGGCAACAAAAAACACCAACATCTTGTAGTCGTAACATCAACTAAATCAACTGAACTCAATCACTGTGACAACTTTTAGCACAAAAATTTAACTTTAACACAGTGGTAAGTTTTAAGAAAAATAAAATGATGCAGTTATGTTTGTGGTGTATATAGCATATACAAATGAGTACTTGTACTTCATATTATACAGTTTCTCTGCTTGACCTCTTTCCATTTGGCCAGGCCTGCAATCCCTGTATCTGTTGTATCCAGACACTCTTTATTTGCAAGAAAATGAGTGCTTGGTTTAAATGTTTGAATATTACTGACTTGGACTTAAACAACAAGGCGTCTGTGGTCAGTGATGTCTGTAGACTCGTCTGTGAGCACAGTAATAATTGGGGATTCATTCACTTGCTTTTTTAGAGCTGCATGCACAGTGTCTGCCATACAGGACAATTGTGTGGCAGTGTATCGTGACATGTATAAAACAGCTTTTTGCTGCAGAGGTATGAGATTCGGGACACCGACTTGTGCAATGACTCAAACTTGGACATGTGGACCCCCTCCTGGACCATCCAGTGATTAGTTTTTAACAGCACCAGCACTGCTTTGTCCTGCTGACTGTCCATCTTCGTCCGACTGCGTTCGAGGTCTTTTTGTAAAGCAGGAATACTGAGGCAGGACTTATGTTCTTTTCTTAAAACATGACGAGTGAGGGTGGACTGTTGAAAGTGGGTGCATTTGTTTGTTTTGTGCATAGATGTACCTGTTTTGATGTAATTAGTGCAAAATTCACGGTACATAAAATTTTCATCTGATAAACGAAGCCATCTATACGTGGTTAGCCATATATAAATAAAAATAACACAAATAAATAAATATAACGCATTTTTTTCCCCGAATGAATGCGCAGACTGCGTCTGAGCATAACAATATGGCGGCCGCCATTCAAAGTATTTGTATCACAGCCACCGGAGTTACGTTTTCTTTATTCCATTACAGCACTCCCCCCAGACGTTAAAACATCATTGACGTGTGTGAACACAGCATCGAGTAGTGGAAACGTTGGTTTATTTAGCTATATAAAGTTTGTATTACGTAAATCTTGAGATGAAACGTCTTGCCTGGTCAGTTGTTATGGTAGTGGCTGAACTAGCATGTGGCGAGACTGTGCACACGGGGTTTCGCCTGCGTTGTCTCCTGAAAGCGAGGTACTCGTGCCGGTTGCTTTTAACGCAAGATGTTGATCGTTGTATGGTTTTACACGAGAAAAACAGGATGCATCTCCGGGACGCATGGACAGTGACTTTAATGTGTCCTTTTAGAATTTGATGCGCCAAAGACGCAGGACACGTACCTAGAAACAGCTGTTTAAACATAGATTCTATGTTTAAAATTGCCATGGTGCACCACCAATTATGTAGTCTTGACAGCAAAAATGACATTTGTCTTTACAATATCTCATGCCAGTGCCTTGAGTAACTTCCATGAATATAAGTCTGCAGCCTTTCAGCCAAGGTAACATGTTCCAATAAAATAATTATCTTTATCTAAGTGTAGTGGCAGTTGAGCACTTACCCTCTGCAAGTGAAGCGAACGCATTGATAAGACGAGCCATGTATTGGCGGATGATCTCGTTCTTTGATCTCATTAGATGAAGCACAGTTTTCTGTGAAAATATAAAATATTGTGAAATTTAAAAATCTCTAGGGCGTTCAGGTGGAACTATGAATCACACAAAGTCAGAACACTCGGTAAGGTGGGATCAAATTTGCATGTGAAAAAGGAAGAGTATTTTCAAATCCACAACCAACATATAACATACATCTGAACCACAAGCTTACTGGTACATGGGAAACCTTACTTCCAAAAATGGACTGTCTGCTATTTATAATATGTTCCTTTTTAAACTAATAATATGGCACTCTACAGGAAATGATGTCACAGCTCAGACTAAGAGTGTTGTGATAAGTACAAAGACAAAGAGTTCAGATGCGAGGAGAGGATCATTTAATCTTTTGGAAAGGAAATTTGTTTAACACAGAACCCTACGGCGACAGGCTAGATCAAGAGAATGTGAAAAGAAAGTAAAAGACAGACAGAACAATAAGGCATGTAAAAAACAAGTTGTAAACAGTTATGCTACTGAAAGCCTATTTAGGGGTTAAAATTTCTGAATATAACCTTTTTATCCTGGTCAGGCCTTCTATCAAAATAAATGAATGAAATACATAAATAAGAGGCAGCTGAGGCTAGAAACATGGTGTCTCCAGTAACATTTAAAATTGAATTGAATTGCTAAAACAACAAACTAGATATAATCGTTGGTCAGTATGTGTCGAACTATGTTTGAATTAACTACTCTGTGAATGAACTATCAACCAAGACACTGCTATGCAGAATCTTGTACTAGAAATATTTTAAAATTCTAATACTTTAAGTAAAGCTAAACCGTAAAGGTACCACTTCACCAGGTCACGTCTACTTACAGTCAGAGTTCTTGGATTAATTAAGCAGGAAGGTCAATAGTCGTCAATAAGTTATTGTTTAGTTTACTTTAGCTCTGATGGTTATATGAACTATACAGCAAAAAAAATCACCGTCATTTCTCTACACATTAGCAGACATTTTGAAATCTGTCAATGTAATTACTTTGTAATGTTAAAACATGCCACAGCAGAAATACATTAAACAAGCTGCAGTATTATTTTCCCACCTGTTTAGTGCTGTAGCGCTCCAGCAGATCATTTCTGATAAAGGCCTGAAGCACCGTGTCTCTTTGTTCACCAGGAAGTGAGCGAGTCAGTCTCTACAGAACACAGGACACATAAAACATTTGGAAAAACAGGGAAAAGTTACTTTTGCTAGGTAAGCTGCATCACTTAGCCAATCTTAAAAGAACCATAAGAATGTTGCAAGACACACTAAAATATACCACATTGATGGCAGCCACTGTAGTGAATAGTTTCTTCAAATCAACAACAGGGATCCAAACTTACTGCCCAGAGGGGTACCAGGGCCCTGGAGCCAGGCCTTGGGTTGGGGTCTACAGGCGAGTGCCTGGTGGCCAGACTTTTGCCTATAGGGTTCCTACTTAAGACTCCATTGTTCTACTCAGGGACTTCAACGCTCACTTGAGCAATGATAGCCACATGACCTTCAGGGGTGTGAGTGGGAGGAATAGCCTGCCTGATCTAAACCAGAGTGGTGTTCATTTGTTGGACTTCTGTGCTAACCGCAATTTGTCTTTAACTACCAGCATGTTCAAACATAAGGGTGTTCATAAGTGTGCTTGGCACCAGGACAATCTAGGTCACCAGGCAACCAATCGACCATATGTAGTTATATCAGCTGATCCGTGGCTATATGTTCTGGACACTTGTGTGAAGTGAGAAGCAGAACTGCCAAAGATCACCATCAGGCGGTGAATTAGATCAGGTGATGCTTATTAGAAAGGTCTAAAACTCCCACTGCCAGCAGAGCCTCAACCACATTCTGGAATGGCGGAGGACGTGAAATCTGAGTGCGCCATGCTGCTCACTGGCATTGCTGAGGCGGCTGCCCTAAGCTGCAGTCACAAAGTTGCTGATGCTATTGGTGTTGGTTACTCCCAAACAAACTGGTGGACATCAGAGATGAAGGGTGCCATCAAGCTGGTGAAGGAGTCCTACAAAGCATGGCTGGCTTGTGGGTCTTCAGAAGCAGCTGAGAGCTTGGCGAACAATGTGTGTCTCATTCAATCGAGGAGGCGAAAACTCAGGTGTGAGTGGAGATAGTTTCCGTCAGCCCCAAAACAATTCTGGCAAACCTCAGAAGAGGGAAGCAGCTTCTATGTTGGGGATGGGCAGCTGCTGACTTTTGTGGATTTTCTGGCAGATGTGCCTCTGCAACATTGTGCAGACATTGGGGACAGTGCCTCTGGAGTGATAGATTGGGGTGGTGCTTCCCTTTTTCAAGAGAGGGGACCAGAGGATGTGTTCAAACGATAGGGGGATCACACTCGTCAGCCTCTCAGGGAAGCTCCACTCCAGGGTTCTGAAGTATCTGGCTGCTATTTGAACCTGGGATTCAAGAGGAAACTGGCCGTCGGATACTGGACCTGCTCTATACCCTTGCGAGTGTGCTGGAAGGAGTATGGGAGTTTGCAAATGCAGCCTCCATGTGTTTTCTATGGATCTGGTGCCCTGTGGGGACATACTCTGGAACGATGGGGTACATGGCCTGTTGTTATGGGCCATTCAATCTCTGAATTGTTAGTGTCTCTCTTGTGAACAGAGAGAAAGCTCTCAATTTATCGGTCGATAATTACACTCGACATGTTAATGTCAAAATATAGATACTGTATAATTTTCATACAAATGTGAGACCACAAATTAATTAGCCCTGAATGAAGCACAAAAAATTCAGGGGGATTATTAATTTAAGAATAAAAATACACACCCAGCGCAGTGCCTGAAGCAGCATAGCCCTCAGTCTGTCTGAGCCTTCGACCAAGTCTTTCTTCAGCTTCTCATAGTCCAGTGAAGGAAGCATTGGCACTTCCTTAAATCTCCTGGAAATGAATTAAAACAACATTTCAACCATGTGCTGTCTTTTAACCTACCAAACAGTACAGATTAGGAGAAAATCTTGTCAAATTGAAGGCTTACTGTGGTGCAATGGATGCTCGTAGCATTGAGGAAGCCTGTAGGAGAGGAAAGTTGAAAAACATAAGTAGGGGCTACTGTATTTTAGAATTCAAAAATGATTTCAGTGGATTTATCATATTAATTTAAGTTTGGAAAACATAACCCATGCAGCTTTTCATTTAGTTAGATATTACCCAAATGAGTCATTAATGGTTTTTGGACATGCATACATCAGGCTTGAAGTACATGCTGACTCCCTGGACATACATTCATGTACTATTGGACACGCAGCCCATGCAGTCATTGACAAGTAGATTATGGTCATTTCTGATACCACAGGGGCCAGACTGGTGCAAAACAGCAATCTCTTCTTTTCTTTTGTTCTGTGTACTTGTACTAGTACTGTAGGCCTTCATTTTTGTTTTCCAGACAAAGAAAGGGAGGTTTCTGAATAGAGTAATAGAGAGTAATAAACATTGTCATGGTAGTGTGGGTATGTGCACAAAGGGTGAAAGAACTAATAATTACAGTTTTCTACTATTGAAAGAGGATTTAGGGCTGTGAAATATAATCTGAAGGCTGAGTGGTTAGAGCTATAGTGCGAGGTCAAGGGAGTGATCAAGTCATCTGAGGTATCAGGTGGTCACATTTTTGCTTTAAAGTGCAGTAATACGGAAGTAGAAGGAAAACTTAGTGAACACTTGGATTCCTACCCAAATTCTTCCCTGGTTAAACATTTCTGTTACCCCGAAAAACACAGAAGGGGTAGGACATGTTTACCTGAGACATTTAATAGTGGAGTAACTGAATGCTCTAAATTTTAGTAAAACACCTGATTTTAAGAGCTGATTAATCAGATTTCAGTAACACAAAGGAATAGCTTGACCTGAATTCTCTGACAATGCACCGTTTATATAAGTAATGCCTTTACTCTGTTTACCTCTTTATCCTGTCTTTTCACTAGTTACTCTTTCATGACTCTGGGACAACACTTGAAGGCCATCTATTATTGATATTATGGTCTGAGCAGATGATTCTACTGACTGGTCTTATCCAGTTATTTTCCCCTAAAGCCAGCAAAAACCACAGCAAAATAACAAAGAAATCTATAGAGCCATTTTATTATGAAGACTTATGGAGTCTGATAAGTATGGATCAATTATGGATTTAGGTTGCAACAAGCAGACAAGGTGCTTGTTTATGCAAGGGGAAATATGATCTCAGGTCAGTTTTAAACTAAAGCAATATGTTGGCCATTCTTGTCCTATTGCTGTGTTTTATTTTAAATTATTTCTAAAACTGTACCCTCTAACAAATGGTAAGGGGAGAAAACTGAAACTGAGAGCATTTGCTCCAAAGAAAATAAGACAGATAGCCAATAAGGAGTGCTATGCAGAGGAACAATGTCTGTAGTATCTGAGAACAAGTGAATTAGACTGTGTGAGAGATGCTCTTGTTTGGCTTAACAAAAGGGGTCATTTTTACACCAAACGAAGCCAAAAAAACCCCTTTAAAGTAGGACAATCTAGTGAGAACCACAGGAAGTGACAAGAAAATTAGTTGAGTACAAAGGGATGTTAATGCATAAACACCAGGAGGGGAGGAGAAGGAAAAAGAAGGCAAAAAAGCAAGACAAGAAGTAAAGAACTGAGAAATTCTAAAAAGTAAAGATGAAATATGAAACTTACATAGCCATCATCATAGGGACTCATAGAGTAAAATCCCTTTGTGGACAAAAACACCACAAACACAAAAGCAAGAACACAGAAACGTTATCAGTTCAAAACAGAAAGAGAGAAGAAACAGCAAGAAATCAGAAACTAGAGTTCAACGCCACAATGAAGGCTGCTGACAGTATGTGATTGTCAATGTTTTAAAGGAGTATTTCACTGCTGTAAAGTTCATTCATTATTATCACCGCTTATCCTGTTAGGGGTTCACACTCACATTCACACTTACGGTAATTTAGTGACCAATTAACCTAACCCCCAGTTTGCATGTTTTTGGACTGTGGGAGGAAGCTGGAGTACCTGGAGAGAACCCAGAACCTTCTTGCTGTAAGGCGACATTGCAACTCACTGCACCACTTTTAATAAAAAATAATGGCTTAAAGGCAGCAGAGAGACAAATGGTTTTGAAAAAGAAACATGATATTCCCCAAAACATAGAAAACCTGCAACCAGAATGCACCGGCTGATGGACTGTGAGTTGGACTGAGCTCAGGTTTGAATCATCCATTTTTACTCAGAAAAAAAAAATGGTGGTCTGGTAGCAAACTTTTCATACTACAGCTAAGCAATACACCAACATATTTCTGAACATTTGAGTTGGGAAATTGGCAATGCAGCAACAAAATATTGATTTGTATTTGATAAGAATTATTTACAGTAGTTTGACAAATTGGTCTAAGTTTCACCAGCCACCCGTCTTATGGTCATTTTTTATACATGGAGGCAGTCACACAAAAAAAATGCTACTGCGCCAGAAGAATTCAAGAAATTTCACCAGCTATTTGGGATTGATTCAACTATTTCCGCTGAATGAGATCCTTTGGCATGTAATTAACTGTATCGATCATTTTTGTTCAAGCTACATGTTGTGAGTCACTCCTGCAGTCACAGTGCCATGTGCATTTAGCTTTCCAACAAGCCGTCCACAAGTACATGCATCAATGCAACACCAGATTCCACTCGCCAGAATACAGACTACAAGAGTCCTGCATGGCTTTATGCCGGCACCATGGAGCCTCCCTTTTGAATTATCTTTTAAAACCCTCCCTCTGTAAACACCTGTCAAACTAAAATGTTCATAATTTTAACTTGACTAATATGTGTGACGTAAGATCTTAAAAGACATTTTCTCTTCTTATATTTCTGTGTACGTCTGTGGGTTCTATTAACAATCCGGCCACTCGACAACCCACCTGAAATGATTGTACCTTGAGGCCACGCATGTGTTTTGTTATTCTTCTAAAAGTGAACTGTGAAAAAGAAACAGAGAGAAGAGAGAGGTCTGTGTGCTCTCACTCACAGTGCCAGGTCTGGTAAAGTCAGTGGTCTGGACCACGCTCTGCCTCGTTTGGCTGCTGAACAGGCGAACATTCAAGCTCTGTAGGTATTCAGGGGAGATCTGCAAAAACACATCATCCCTTGAGCTTAGATTTATGTGGGTAAAGGGAAAAGAGCAGGATTGCTGTTTATGTATCCCTTCTTAAATAGCTGTCAGCTAATGGGTAGTGTATGCATATAATAAAATAAGAGTATGACATAAATAATCCGAATCTGTACTATATTTCATTTTAAGGATTTACATAGAAAAAGAACTTTACATTTGCTAGTGGCAGCTAATTAAGCCACTCATTAGCTCGTTAGTGTCTATGTAATCGCACATTTCTTCTGCATCCAGTCTGTTTAATTTGTGCCTGCCACTATCCTGTGTTACAATGTGTGTTCACTTGCTCCACGGTCAAGTGTACCTACCATTTTTCCACTGAGGGTGGCTTCCAGGGACTCGACCAGTTCAACAGTGACTCCAATCAGGTTGTGGTAGTCAGCCCGCATCTTATTAAACTTCCGTACGTAGTAAGCAACACGACGGTCTGATTCGACTAACTGAAGCTGTAACTGCTGTATGACATCTGCAGAAACACATTTACAAAAAATGCAGAGGCTGAAGTAAACAGACACAAACAATTTTCTAAACCATGTGTGACCTTTTCTGTGTACAATTAGCAGTTGGTCAAATAAAGGCCAGGTTTTTAAGTGTGGGGTCTGGTTGACATTAACAAATAAATACCTGCCACGAAGGGTGGACGAATTCATGGTCTTTTATATAATGTGCATGCCAGGTAAGCTAAATGAACTTAATTTGATTTAATAAATTTAATTTAATCGTGCTATGTTTTGCAGTGGATTACTCATCTTAAATGTCACCGTTTCAAGAATTGCAGGTACACTGTATAGGTGGTAATGTCCAAATAAAACTCTTAAAATATAACCAAATATACAACGCCAATTCCAAAAAAAAGTTGTGAGCTGTGTTATATTCATATAAAAACAGAATGCAATGATTTGCAAATCTCATAAACCCATATTTTATTCAAAATAAAACATTACAGAAAGCAAGGATTCTAGTTGCTCAACAGTCCTCGGTCTTAGGGTTAGGTTGGATAAAAGCTATCACGATGACATCTCCCACCTCATCCGACGACTTGGAGGTTAGTGAGATGCCAAAGGCAAGGCACGGGCCACCGCACGTCACTCAAGACTCTTCCGTCCTATATTACTCTCTACCTTAGGTACATGTTTTTCTCAGGATTCAAAGAATTTAGCTTGCATCCGTCAACCCCTGGGAGACCGCGAGACAGTTGGATGGAGCAACTCCAGTTTTGGTAATTTTTTATGAGAGAGCTCTCGTAAATCAGGTATAAATTTCAGGACACATCGTCAGCAGTGCACCTTGGGACCATTGAGTGTTTCGGCCACTTACCACTAGACACTCTCACCCAAGGAAGGCCCTGCCGAGGATGATCAAGTCTCGGGGTGTGTCCCATGCCCAATTGGCGTTTTAGAGGTTTGTATTAAAATAGGGTAATTGAAAACGGATTGGTTAATATTGGTTTTTAAGAACCGTACATATTAACGGTGTTTAGAAGACCGAATGATTGGGTTTAAGTTTGGTATGGAATGGTTTCCAGAGACGAAAAGTATTAAAAGCTTGTTTTTGAGAAACTTATTATTGGTAAGTATCAACGTTTCGCAGCAGAATGATTTAAAGGAAAGGTATTAAGAGGACAGGTTAATTGTCGTTAGGGTTAGGGTTAGGTTGGATAAAAGCTATCACAATGACATCTTCCACCTTGTCCGACGACTTGGCAATTAGCGAGATGCCAAACGCAAGGCACGGGTTAGGGTTAGGGTTTTTAATTTCATGATGTGCCGTATGTTTTCTATCGGTGAAAGCTCTGGACTGCTGGCAGGCCAGTTCAGCACCTGGACTCTTCTACTGCGAAGCCATGCTGTTGTGATGGAGGCAGTATGTGGTTTAGTATTGTCTTGCTGAAATATGAAAGGCCTGCCCTGAAAGAGACGTCAGGATGGAAGCATATGTTGTTCTAGCATTGATAATACCTTTCCAGATGTGTAAGCTAACCACGCCATAGGCAATAATGCAACCCCATACCATCAGAGATGCAGGCTTTTGAACTGTGTGCTGATGGCCGGAGGGTCCCTCTCCTTTTTAGTCCGCAGGACACAGCGTCCACGTTTTCCAAAAGGAATTTCACATTTTGAATTGTCTGACCGCAGAATAGTTTCCATTTTGTCTCAGTCCATTTTAAATAAGCTTTGGCCCAGAGAAGATGGCAGTGTTTCTGGATTGTGTTCTCATATGGCTTCTTCTTTGCATGATAGAGCTTTAACTTGCAATTGTGGATTGCACGGTGAACTGTGTTCACAGACAATGATTTCTGGAAGTGTTCCTGAGCCCATGCAGTGATTTCCAGTACAGAATCATTCCTGTTTATAATGCAGTGCCTCCTGAGGGCCCAAATATCAATAGCGTCCAATATTGACCTTTTGCCTTGAACCTTGCACACAGAGATTACTCCAGATTCTCTGACTCTTTGGATGATATTATGATATTATGTACTATAGATGGTGGGATACTCAGAGTCTTCACAATATTACGTTGAATAACATTTTTCTGAAATTGTTCCACAATTTGTAGTCAGTTTTTTACATTTTGGTGCCTCTCTAAAATGCTGTTTTTATACCCAGTCATGATACTGACCTGTTGCCAATTAACCTAATTAGTTGCAAAGTGCTCCTTTAGCTGTTTTAAATTAGTTCCACTTACTTTCGAGCCTTTTGTTATCCCTGTCCCAACTTTTTTGAGATGTGTTGCTGCCATCAAATTCAAAAGGAGCCAATATTTTTCATGAAATGGTAAAATGTCTCAATTTCAACATCTGATAAGTTGGTCTATGTTCTATTGTGAATAAAATATGGGTTTATGAGATTTGCAAATCATTGCATTCTGTTTTAATTTACATTCTACACAGCATCCCAACTGTTTTGGAATAGGGATTGAATTTATCAAACAGGAAAGTAGAAATAAGACCTGTTTCTAATCTTACTTTCAATACAAGCCTTAAATACTCTGCTGTTGAAGGAAATACACTAAAAGCCAAAGTCACTATTTCAGGCAATATGATAATGTAATGTTATACCATATAAAATATTTCATTTGAAAATGTCAAATAGATAGATACATTTTAATCATCTTTATCAAATATATTTTTAGATCAAGACTGCAAGTAAATATTTCAGATGCTGATTGTATCTTTAAAGAAGCACTGACTTAAGGACATTTTTAACCGAAGGGAATGACCCCCGACTATGACACTATGACTATGGCTAGGCAATTATATCAGTGCTACCTAAAAAAGAATTGTTGCAAACCATATACGTCTGCTATCCCAACAATTGTTGACCCTGACCAAATTGGTTATAGACCAGGCAGACAGTATTCATTATGCACCGCTTTGTTAATGTATTCTCTCTGCCTATAGGTTGGAGTTTACCCCCTGTGGATGACAGGGTTGCTTTCCTGTGCCTTTGGCTCGGGGAACAGGTCCTTCTTGGACCTGTTTGTATAAGTTATTATATAAATTGTTATAATTACTTTTGTTCTGTATCTTATATGTGTCCAGTGTTCTTCCGGACAATACCTTGTAAGGCTTAATAAATAAAATTAAGATTAAAAAAAAGCATTGAGCTCCCCATCGCAGTGTCTGTCCCTCTGAATTATTATAAATTGCCACTTAATCTTGAAACGAACCAAGGGTATATTTTTTCAGGATAGATACTGTAAATGTGGTTTGAAAGATAAATCATTTGCAATATGAAGCAAAAGGTTGAATATTTGAGAAAGAGGTATTTTTACCTTTAGTACTCCTTCCTCCTTCCTTCTGATTAACACCTGTTAAAGAATACAATAGCACTCAACTGAACACTAATCAAACATGTCTGCTTGTTTTCTTATTCATTGTTCTCATCCAGAGCTTCATTCATTGCTGATGCATGGCTGTACATAAAACAAGCACAAATTATGTTGCACATCCTGTATGCTATGGGCAAATGTTTCAGAAACCATTTGTTTGGGATCAAGATAATCTGTTTAATCATATGAAGATATTAGAGTGTTGATCTAGGATAAATATGACTTGTTTGAAAAGGAGTGAAAAAGATGTTTCCTAAAACCCTTGGGTAGGCAAACAGCCAACATGACACGTGCTAAAAAGTACTTTAGAACCAGTGTAGTTGACCAACAGTAACTTTTCATTCAAGATGTTTGTGAGTGCTAACCAATGAGGTGTTTCCACAGGTTAACGTTGGTTAGATAAACTCGTTCATTTATATGGAAATAAAACTAAGATGAACATGAAGTTGTTGTGCTCGTCTCTACACTTTAATAATTGGCCACAAGGGACAGGGATTAGATTTATGACTGTGCAAAGAGGAAATTTTATCTTCTGACTTTCCAATAAAGGCAAGAATACTTGTTATGTATACTTACCCCTCTATTCTGAAGGGGTAAGAATGATTTAGAGTCAAATTAGGCCATATCAAAGAATAGTCATGCTATAAATGCAAATTAAGCAGGTTTCTTTACTGGACATGAAACAACAAGATCTGGGAAACAGTCTGACTGTTGAAGAATTCAGTAGTAAACTTCAAACTTTCTATTTGATTAATGTACTTAAGTTGAATGTCATTCTGTTCTTGGTTTTTACTGAATCCCTAAGTTGGTCCCCTCTAGATTTAATTGTGTTTTCCTCCCTAACTGATTGACTTTTTAAAAACTATTTCCAAGAGAATTTTGTGTCCTCTGATGAGTCTTTACAACTGCTTTTGTAAGCATCCTCTGTGAGAGCTGTCAGGTCTTGTATGAACATAGTTATCCAATGGAAATTTGGGACACTACCAAACATTCAACAGAATAGCTGTCTAAGAAGTTAAGAGTAAAGAAAGTAAAGAGTATTTCATAGACTAAATATATATTTCCATTACAAATATGTAGCTGTGTGCCATTTGTAGTAGTTTTCAGCACTGTTATATTTGCTGCATGCATCACAACAATGACAACCGCCACCCTTTGTTCTCTGATGGTTTCCTTAGCAATGACATGTGAGCCAGTCACAATAAAGGATACATATAGATTCAGCAGCCTCGGGGTGATGGATGGCTTCATTGTCACTGAGAGAAACTGTTCCAACTTTTTCTTTAACTCTAGAATCCAGGAATCCTATGTATAGAAAATGTATAATGTTTTGCTCACTCCATCTGAATATAGTACCAGGAAATATTGGTGCAAATGTCAACCGTGTTATATTGTATAATTAGCAAAGCACCTGGAAAAGATCCTGGAAGGAGGGGTGGTCAGTGGGGTTGGGAACGAAAGGCAAGGCATAGTAGGGCAGAAACTGAGAGATATGGCTCAGCGTGGCTCCCCGAGTCTCCAGGTACTGCTTGAAGAAAGCAATCCGCTCCTCAAACTCGGCCCGGTCCTTGAGACAAATTTGGTTCTTCAGTGAACGGCTTCATTTTAGGACAATAACAAAATGTCAAAATGACATCATTTGAAATGATCCAATCTCTTAGCCTGCTACCACCACTAAGACTGAATCATTTTCTACACGCGCTAATGAAAGGCATAGATGATGGAAAGGATTGCTGACATAATGCAAAAACATCTCGACCCCCTGAGAAAAAAAACAGTAGCACCACTTAGTGGACACTTGGAAAATCAGCATCTATTATGACAGGGAAATATATGGTTGCAGAAATAATTTGATTTTGTTTGCAGATGATATAAAAAAGTAAGACTCTAAAAGAGTATTTAAACAAGAAAACAAAAAAAATGAAGACATATGCACATACTTGTCCAACAGGATGCCTCCTTAATGGGTAGATGGTGAAATGGACGTAAAGGTAGAATTCCAGGCTCTTGGCCTCAGCATCTGTGTCTTTTACCTCAGACGGAATATTGTCTGCCCACAGTCCAAAGAACACTTTGTGGTCTCCATCATCGAAAGAGCTAAGGAGGTCTTTCTAGAGAAGTCAGATGTTTGAAGATCAATATATTTACAAAGCCTAAATATTTTCTATAATACAGTAAGTGACTTTGCCAGTCTGGACTTTGTCCTCTTAGACATGCAAGTCGGGTTCTTAAGGCTAAGACCAGGAAATATAAGATAATCTTGCAAACTACAAGGTAAAAATTATTCATCATTGAAATACTGTAATTAACAAATAATTAACAAACAATGTTGTGAGAACTGTATTAGTACCTGCAAGACGCTAGTCTTTGAGTCGCTGAGAGTACTTCCTTGAGGCTTTGAGACTAGCTTGCCTTTGTTTTTGCATTCTTTGTCAAAACTGCGGACAGTCTCTTCAAAATCCTCAAACTTAAGGTACTACAACACATAAAGAAAGCAAAATTTCAAAATTTCTTTCTTAACCAGTGCAGAAAGGAGCTGTCATTCAGTTATTCAAACAGATCTCAAACACATCTTGTCTTTACAAAGCTCTGAGCTACATGAAGCAAGAAAATATTCAAGAAAAATTGTGCATCATGTTTGAGTTACTGAACTTACTGAAAACTGTGTTACAGTTATGTTAGCTTTAAAAAGGTGTCATTGTTACCTCCCTGATCATCGCAAGAAGATCAGCTTCAGTTGCCAAGATGTCTCCCATCTTGGCTGCCTCCCTGGAACTCATATGAGTGCCCCAAATCTTACAAAACGACAGATTTTGTCGTTTTATTGCATTTCTGGTTTCACAATATAATCAAGTGTGTATTTCTAGCAAGCACACTGCTGACCCTAAAAAGATAGGTGAGTACATGGCACTGTTAATAGCTATATTAAAGCAAGAAACGTAATAAACAAAGTGCTTTTGATTCACTGCAACTCTACAAGTTAATATTTCATAATAAAATATGCAGATAGTCGCAATGCAAAAGTTTAATTGTATCTAGCGTTAATAGCTTTTTTTTTTCTTTAACCAACGCTCTAGTTCCTGCCTTTGCGTGTTTACATCATCTATCAACTCTTTGAAGAACCAACTTTAGCAACATCAAGTTAGATAAAACAGGCTAATAACGTTAACTTACTAATGCTAGCAGACAAGCTAACTTAATGAGAGAGGACATGAAAATTAATATCGTATATTTTCCTCACCTTATTCGGACATTATTTACTTTGGAAAAATATGTCAGTATTTTTTTGTCGTATTCAGCCTAAAATAAAACGCATATAATCCATTTTCGGCTAGGTTTAGAGGCTTGCTCATAATGGCATTATATAAGTAGCTATTAGCTGGCAACCGTAGACGGACAGGACGCCGAGACACCTAGCAACCAGACGTTTGGGATTTGCGGGCTGAAAAGTAGACGTAAATGTCGTAAATAACGTAACGTAACGTAACGTAAATAACGTCATACTCTACGCTCGCCACATTTCGTGTGGTTCTAATTTATTTATTTTTGACAAAAATAATACGATAGACTTAGAGAACTACTTAAATTAAATATTACCAGAGAAAGAAGTTAATAATACACCAATCCATTTGAAAAAAAAATATTTTCAACCGGAAGCAGTTTATATGTCAAAGGTTGAGCACATTGTTTCCTCGGCGGTTTATTAGTATTTCCATGAAGTTTCATTCGTCTTAGATACCTACCCTTAAGAACACACACGTTGCCACAGACTGAAACTGTAACGATAATCTGTACACAACATAATACACAAAAAGGTAAGCTGGGGGAATTGTGTTCTCAAGAGGCTAAAGCTAGCAGCTAAACTTAATGCTAAACATAGCTGAGGTGGTAGGTAACGTTATGACAGGACCTTCTTACTTTGACCAGCAGAATTTCACAAACCCAGTTACTCAACTGAATGGGAAAAATCTTAGTCAGCATGCGTTAAAGCTAACAATTTAAACTCGTTTTAACCATGTTAGGTAGGTACATTTTACACTGTGTAGCTGTGACAGAACACAGTGTCTGACCAGGACACTGAACATTTACTACAAGAGCTATGATTTATATTGGTGGTTAGTTTTGTTATATTGTTGGATCCTTATGACCCAAGTTTCATTAAAAATATCAAACAACTCTACATTTATTATAGTTCATTTTAAAGTACATTTTTAACATCTTCGGCAGCGTTAGACATGACGTCACAATGACCATAACCTACATAAAAGATTACATTTAAAACTTAATTATTACAAAGTTTCTCCTGTATCTTTTGTTGTGTCTGCTGATGAATGTGTATTTATTTACTATTTGTCAGTGTCGTCCTTGCTGTGGAGCCTAAGAGGGTCTTCCTCTGGCATTTTGTTCATCGTTGCATCACTTAAATCAATGCTGTAAATGAAAATTTACACTTAAAACTCCACAGTTATTCTTTGTATTTGTTTTATCATGATATTGATATTGACAGGTGTTACAGAATTTTACCTGTCATCACATAACTTTAAAGTTAAAACTTTTTTTTAATTTATGAAACCTGCAAACACTGTTTACAAAAGCACACTTTTCTCATCCCTAGATAACATGTTGGTCACCAAAGGGTTCAAAGTTTTCCCCAGCACAGCCGGCTTAATGATATCTTTCTACTATTTCTTTCCAAGTTTAACATAAACCAGGACAGAGATGGCCGGGATTCTGTTTGAGGATATCTTTGATGTAAAGGACATCGACCCCGATGGCAAGAAGTTTGACAGAGGTGTGTGGACCAACATTATAAAGCGAAATTTGGAACATACAACACCAGCCAACAGTTGCTGCAAATGCTTGTGCGTTGTAATAGTCTCTGTGCTCTTCTGCTGTACTAGTAATTTCTACAGGTAATTGACCATCAGGCACCTTGTATTTAACCAAAACTATATGGTGCAATAACCTTCCATTATAGCATCTACCGTTACAATTTCCCAAATGCTTCATCCATTTTATGCATTTATATTGATTACTATTATGTATCAAAAGTGACATTAACTCTGTGCAAATTAACATACTCAAAATTCTCTATGGCTTATTGTTTGCTTCAGTGTCTCGTCTACATTGCGAAAGTGAATCTTTCAAGATGGACCTCATCTTGGATGTAAACATTCAGATCTATCCTGTTGATCTTGGTAAGGAGTTTTCTTTTGTGTATGTTTTGTGGAGTAGAAATTATATAATGGTTGTGTTATTTTCCAGTCATATTTTAAATTTAGTTTGTATACAGTGTGCACATAGAAAATCAAATCATCTAAATCTAAATCTCATCAGAGTACATGTGCCACCCTTAAATACAAAGAAATCATTCTATCTATTGGCAAGGCGGTCATGCAATTGTTTAGTCACATTCATTTACACCCTCAGTGTTGAACTTTTATTGAATATTCCTCTCTGTACTTCTAAGTTTTTCCTTTTTTGATAAAAATAAAATAACAAAGATAAATCATGATACCAAGTTGTCTAAGCGCACAATATATATATTCCCATTTGTCCATTTCATCAAGGTGACAAGTTCAGATTGGTTATTGCCAGCACGCTATATGAAGACGGGACCCCAGATGACGGCGAGTACAATCCTCAGGATGACCGACCATCTAGGTAAAACATTTGCTCTTCATGTGGTGAGGCAGGTGTCATGAACCATGCAAATAATAATGTAAATTATAGTATAACATACAGCATTTGGTGGACATTTTTTTCAGAGCGGACCAGTTTGATTATGTGATGTATGGTAAAGTTTACAAGATTGAAGGTGATGAGACTTCAACCGAAGCAGCCACACGCCTGTAAGTGATATTACCTTATATACATCTTAGTTTGATGGATGTTTATTTTTTGCTATTGCTTCCTTGCTTCGTTTGTATTTGCTAATTTAATAACTTAGGCCTTGTACACGCCAAGTATATTTTGCAAAACTAACATTTTCCTGTATGTTTTGGCCTCTCGTTTAACATGCAAATGGAATTTAAGATCTGTTAAAATGAATTCTTTTTAAGGTCTCTGGGTTCTGTGTATCTGTGTGTGCATGTATGAGCATTTTGGATGATGATTATGTTACACCTTACTTTGCACATGCCAGTTGTTGTTTTCTGTACTGGGTATGAGTGAGAAACAATGACAATCCCTTACAGTAACTACCTCGTTGTCAGTCCACAGAAATTAATCATCTTTTGCTCTTAATTTCACCATAGAACCTTGGGCTGTGTGCCAGAGGTTTTTTTTTATCAAAGATTAAAATATGTATCAAAAAACTGTAACTGTATTCTTTTTAACTACTGTTTTTGCTACTACTACTAATTTTTGCGTTCTTGTGTAGTGACATATTTTGTGAAGAGGGTCGTGTGGACAGGATTAGCCTTAGCCAAGTGAACTGTAGTACAATCATTTTAATTGTAAGACATTCAAATTATCATTTGACATTGTTTCATTTAAAATTAAACATTTTTATCTTTGCAGCAATTAAATTGTATTTGGTTGTACTTTTGTTTTGGTGTGTGTATGTGTAATTTTTTACAACTAAATTTGTATGCTGTGAGCAATTATGTGCTCTTTCTTTCAGCTCTGCCTACGTGTCTTATGGCGGACTCCTCATGAGACTGCAGGGAGATGCCAACAACCTTCACGGCTTTGAGGTAGACTCCAGGGTCTATCTCCTCATGAAGAAACTGGCCTTCTAGACCTTAATTCCACTCCTCAACTAACCCTGGTTCTTTCGATGCCACAGTCACAGTCTGTTGCTCAACTGAATCCTGAAAAGAGACAATTTTCTCAAGTCTGCAATACCTGAACATCTCCAACAGCAGCTTGCAGACAGCACATATGGATGCTGAAGATTATTTTTTCACACTTTGGTTAAAAAATGTTTTCCTTTAAGGAGACTCAACAAATTTAAAGCTGTGATACTCTCTGCATCATCTGCTGGCTAACTGTAAATAAAGAATTTTTTATAGAAAATGAATCTCTGATGCCAGTTACTGGATTATATTAAGTTTTCTGTTTCATCTATTTATTCTTTTATTTCTTTCCCCAACCATACATAACAGTAGCAGAGGTGCTCTTTCAAGCAAGCAACAGCAATTCTTTTGTAAAACTCTTTTACTAGGTCTCCTGTATCTCACTACAGTTCACAGTATGTAAGATGCTGCAAGATCATTATCTATTAGTATAAGTTGAGATCAATACTGCAAGCTGATAATTCATGTAATTCTCAGAGTGAATTGCAAATAACCTTTTTTAGTTTTCAGTGCTTCTCCTTTTCATTTAAACCTGCTTTTCCTGCACATGTGAACAAACCTCAGATTAAATAACCTCAAGAAACCCATTTTAATTTGAGATGAAGACTATGCTGTGAAACACATATAAAATCAAGCTCAGATGAGACGTTATAAAACAGCATCCCATAGCCAAAATTACGACATTTGCTTGGATGGGAGCAAACTAAAATCTGGACACTCAGGAAGGAGAACATTTAATTAAAGGTGATGAGGCAGCTTTTTGTGTGCAACAGCCTTTTGAATGTCAGTGGTATTGAATGTCACAGGATGAGCAGGACACCAAATGACAACCAGATTGAGAATATGTGCATGTAAAGCCTTACACATTTGGAATCACTAGCATCTCATAGCCTTAGAAAACGTATCACAAGAGTACCAAACTAAGGTTACCTAGTTGTGTCCAAACCACATCTTCTAGGCACCAAGATGGGACTTCTTATTTACATGAAGTCACTTACCAAGGTCACATTTGTGACTTTTGGTAATGCATACTTAAAAACCATGTCACAAAAGACAGCTTTTCTTTTTGTCCTGTTAAACTGGTTGGAGAGCTGTGGGCTCTCTTTGTGAGTGACGATTGTTTATGGTGGAGGGCAGATTGCATGGAGGTGTCACCTTGGCCTAACCCTGCCTATCTGCAAAAGTTGCTTAATATGTAGTCCAGGAACCAGATACTGGAGGTAGACCGGTTTTAACTTTCTCCTTCCTTATGGAAAGAGCAGAAGGAGTTGCTCAGCCTTTGTCCAGTCAGGGCATTGTGCACCTACTGTATGTGTCTCACACGCAACTTCTAAGAAGGCCCCATTCTCAGTTTTTTGTCTGCTATGGCAAAGCAGGCTGGGGTTAAAACTTCACAAGCAGCGGCTGTCACATTGATTTGTTGATGTCATTTTTCATGCTAATACAGAACAGGGGTTTCCTAATTCCTACAAGGATACAGGCCAACTAAACCAGAAGTATAGCCACTTCATGGATTGCACTCAGAGGAGTTCCTGTGGGGGACATTTGTGCTACAATGTCATGGTCTACACAGTTTACTTTTTCAAAGTATTACATGGTTGATGTGACCTGTTGTGCCCCAGTGAGCACTGCTGTCCCAATATCTGTAACCCAATGAGGTTCAGACAATATTGAGTCTTGTGTTCCTCACAAGTAAGTCTACTCCACTTCCATAGTGTGGTAGTCCTCCGAGAGTAGGCAGAACAAAAGTTATCATTCTAATTAGACCATAGTGACTGTCATCTTTCAGGGCACACTTGGTCCAAGTACTGTGCCGAAGCTTGCTTGTCATGACTTGGAAGCAACTTAAAATAAACTATAGGGGTTGTCCATAAACATATAGTTCAAATAGATAAGACTTAGTCACAGTCACATGCTGGTATCTCACTTTAATCATACTGAATTTATTAAACAATGTAAATATCATTCAGTGGGTATTTTAACATGCAGTGGCTTTACCCCCACCTTAATGCTGTTTTCACACCCATAAGTTTTCTCACCTGCATAACTAAATAAATAGGCCTAATTAAACTGAGATAGGCTCTCTTTGGACAATCTTTGAGAAGAGGGCATGCTATGCTCAATATAAAGCATTTTTTAAACAATATGCCTGACAGGATTTTAATTTGGACGAAAAATGTGCGTCGTACAGATTGAATGAATGAATGAGGAAATCAAGCAGCGTTTTCGGCTCAGTAAGAGAGAAGGCACAGATAAATTCAAGGTTAGTGAAGAAGAACTGCTCCCGATGAAGTTAGGTTCACATACACGGTTGCCATAGCAACTGTCTCAGAGCTTAAGTTACCTATGTTTCTCGGGTTGAGTTACCTCCCTTCCTGAAACAACACCCGGAGTTTCCATCATTTTAGGATTAACAAACTTGGTTTTCAATAAACCTCCTTTCTGAAATGGCCCCCAGGTGGTGCTGGTAGCAGCTTGTCATCACCATCAGTGCAAATAAAATGCCAAATACTGCCAAAGAATGATGGGCAGAAGATCATTTGGTAATAATATCAACATAGTTATTTGTGTAGTTAATCCCAAAATAACCTTAATGTAGAACAAATCTAAAAATCTGTAAGAAAGTGCAATTTAAATGTTTGATGCTTTTTAAAAATTTATTTCATTCATATTTATGTTAGAATTATATGTTTTAATGTTAGTATAAACATTTTTATTTCATTGCACTCATATTTGCCTTTGTAATAAATTTATTATTAATGGTCATGTCTGATGCAATTTGTGTTTTCACACTTAATGTTTTTCAAAGCTTCCTCTTAATTGATACCCATTGATTCCACACCGATCAGGATCGAAGTAGTGATGGTCAGGCAGGATATGGAGCTGGAAGCACCAATCACAGGGCCGGGACCACACACAGCTAGTTCAAAAAACATTTGCACAAAGTTTAATTTCATTTCATTTTCATTAATTTTTTCAGTATTTCTTTGACCTTCTAACCTTACTGATAATCACTGAACTTTCAAGCCATAGATAGTCA
>KV751319.1:7077818-7092041 GCA_001698575.1 Mola mola
TTTAGATACTTTACTCGAAGCCTCGATTAACTTGAGGCCTTTCTTTTGTACGTCTTTAATATGACCATTATTGCAGTTAAGATACATGCTGTATTTTTTATGTGGGCCGGAAATATTTGGTAGAACAAAGGCAATCTTACAATACATAAAAGGTTTACTTACACCCGGATACTCAGTGGTAAGCAGACTCTCTCCATACAATTGCCTGGGCTCTGGTTGGACATGTTCCTCTTCTTCAATGTCTGTCTCCATTAAATCCTCCTGTCAAAAGACAACTATTCCAACTCAGATAGAAAATCACACATTTTGTGATGGACATAAGGTGTGTTTCAGAAGAATTTCTTGTTATTTTACAACACAGTGGTTGTAGAGGGATTATAGAAGAAGAATGCTTAACTCTTAAGTTGATATGCAAAAACTGTAACATACTGAGAAGCTGGTTGTTTTAATATACTGGATGAACATGAATGCTATTGGGCCAGTCCTCGTGGAGGTGGCGTAAACTTGACAGTAGGCTTTTTGTTGAGGAGATCAAAGGTCTTTTTTAATCTATTCATTACACATAAAATTAAACATTTCAAGACGTAGTGCATTTTGTGTAAATTTCATAAAATATCGTCTATTCAAAATAATCACATACCTCATTAAAACTTATTATGTTGAAAGTCCCATGCGTTAAGGAATATTGAAAGCCCACAACCTCAGTTTTTAGCTGAAAAACAATGTGTTTGGACTTTGATAGTGTTGTTTTATTGCTTCCCTGTTTTTCCACCTCCCATGCTGTTGTTAGCCTAGTCTTAATTTTGCACTTGTCATACGCCATCTTGGTCACTTATGAGATCCCCAGGTCTTTTCTCTCCTTTTGTGTGGCTCAGGGCCACATTTTGGGAGCTGGCCACCCAAGCTCAGCCCTCCCTGGCTGCAACCACTCTCTCTTCAAATGATTAACTATATAGTCCTCTACCGTGTTTAACCCTCCCCTCTGCCTGTGCCCTATTCAATCTGCTCCCTTGGCTTTCTCTACTATTGGCTAAGATTAAATCTCTCAGTTCTAACTGTAGCCTTATTTTCTCCTGTTTGTAACCCAAGCTTAGAGATTTTAGTGGGAGCTCTTTCCTGACAGGACCGCATCGGAAAGTTAGCGAGGAAGCAACCTCCTAATGTAATTATTGGCTTTGACATCCATCTTCCCCACTTTTCTTGAGGGTATCTCACACAATTTCAGAGGCCACATTGGGCATTAAACATTGACTTATTAATGTCCAGTGGGTTAAGGGGAGAACTTACGTCACTCTCATCCTCTTCTTCATCATCATCTGACTCTGGTCCCTTTTCATCAACTGTGTGAAGAGGAGTACAAGGATTACCAAGCAAATACATTTTCAAAAAAAGTACAAGGTATCAATCACAGGCCCAGGGCTTGTTGATACTAGTCTTTCTAAATATAGCTGCAGTGTCCATTTAGTACCAAGTTTTAGTACCCATCCATACTGTTCCCCTTGTGCAGCAACCACGGGTATTGTGTGATGTGATTTTTGTTTTTTAAAATAATCATTTATAGACTGCTTCATGTTTGGTAACAGCTACATGCTTAGTGAAGTTGCGTGTGCTGGATTTTGGTGCACCCTACACAGTGTGTGATGAGCTTGTATGTAGCGGCTGCATATGAACACATGTAAGACTGTACACAGAATGGGGAGAGTACAGGAAGGGAGAGAAAGATTGCACCAGTGAAGAAATAAAAGACCACTTTGATCCACTATGTCTAATGCCGTTTCCGTGTTATTTAAATAGTAATGATCATGCACTTTCACATAACCAGTAGGTAAAAATTTCAGTGGCACACTCCCCAAAAAAAGTCGCATATGCCACCACTTCGGTCGCAGTCTGGAGGCCTGATGCACTTTGGAACGTAATTCTGAAAGCAGCATATTGTACAAAAAAAAAGATCAAATAAAAAAACAAGGATCTTCACTTCATCATCAAATAGCTCAAAAAAAACATGACCTCTCAACTGATCAATTGACATTCCATCCTGCATGATGGCACGTTCATGAAGTACAAACACATCTATCATTTTGGCAAATTGACTTCACTAACCTGAGTTTAGCTGTTTAATGATGAATTCAATCTGTCTGTTCAGGTCTGGGTTCTCGTCCTTACTGTAGCAGCGAAGAATTTCCTCGACACTCTACACACAAGAAATTTACAGTGTAAGTTTAACTTTACAGCTGAAAATTATGTTCAAAATCAATGTCAGTGACTCGGCATACTGCAAATGTGCTAATTTTTAATCGTGGGCCCTAGAGTTCCTATTTTGGTGTACAAATGATTCATACTTTACAAAATATTTTGGAATTGGCAAGGTAAAACACCTACCAATTGCAGGAGTGATACAACTGCATTTACTACGAAAGCAACTATTTGTATTCATTATGCACTTTTTCAACTCACATACTGAAATTGATACCAATTGATCACATTCAGAGGACCTAATATTGACACTTGTTTTTGCACCAAAGGATTACACTGCAGTCATTGCTGTAGTGCCACGGCTGCTGGATGAGGCGATCTACCTAAACATTTATGTCTTTCAAGTCTTTTGACGTCTTGTTTATGCATTACCAAATGTAATACAAAATTAATATAAATTAATTCCAATTAAGCATTAAAAACAGTTGATTATAATTGTGTTAATTATCACCACTGATGTCTAAAATAGCCATGTAAATATTACATTTGTTTGACAGGATGGGCCCAGTCCCATCCACAGTCCATATTTCATACACAACACCTGTCCAAACACTGACTATATGGTGACATGTAGAGAAAAGTCCAAAACAGCGTCTGTTTCCTCCATGCAGGTGGAGACATCTCTACTATCTCACCATCCCTTTGGCTTCCTGTCTCACGGAGGGAATACAAAGGATACTGTACAGGGCTCCATTCACATATGGTCGAATCTGAGGAAACACACACAGTCTCTATGATTGCAAACTAATGGTTACTTGTGTTGCATGCAAAAGCAATAAAAATGGATACAAGGATGAACGTTTATTTATGCTATCAATTTACAATACAATTTTCAGTCTCTATGAACAAGCTCTATGTGAACACTATATAAATTGTTAATGTAACATCTGTGAAGTGTGTGTCACCTCATGGTTCTCATGTCCAAGGAGGTCAGTTAGAACCTTTAGTACGTGCTTAGCATTCTCTGCACACTTCCTTTTTCCTGTACAAGGTCAGCCAAAGCACGCGCACATAAAAACACCCACGCACGCAAAATACAAACATGCTTTAATTGAAAAAGAAAAAAAAAAAATCTGTGACACTTCACAGTAAGGATCCATTCATCAATGTTAATTAATTCTGTAATTTTGTAACAATTAATGTGCCAACTAATTATTCAAAATCTTAAAACCATATTATTAAGTGTCATTTCAGGAACACACGTTTTCAATTTTACAACAGGATTCACAAAAACCACTGATAAATCGTTAACTCATTATATTAAATGCTTTATTATGGTTGGTGGGTAAGGTTAGGCGGCTGTCTGTGTGTAAATGTTTCTCTCCGTATCATTCCACTGTTAGTTAATGGACATTACCGTGTTAAATAATGTTGGGAGTATGGTTAAAAAACTATTGAATAAGTACCAAGTTAACATGAGGACTGTTAGTACGTGACTACGTGACACATTACTTAGACATTATTAAACGCTTACTACTACATTTACTTCAGTAATTAATGTACTCTTATTGTAAATGAAGCACAGTACCTCACTCTGTGCTTTGGAATAACTAGACCTTGGCTGTTAATGTTCATCTAAATCTTTAATTATTTTACAATTATGCAACTCTGCCTTAACCTAACGTCTCTTTCACCTCTTGTCCGCAGACACAAGTTCATTAGCAGAGCTGTAGAGTATTCCAGTGTGTAGTCATTTAGGCCGTCCGAGTCGTGAAGCTCATCCACCAGCCAGCCGATCAGATCATCCGTTATCATGGCACTTTGCTGGCTCCTGCTGCCAAGACATGATGAACTCAAAGCAACTTCAACGCAAGTATTTGTGCTCTTTAACATCACAGAAACTGTAATAGAGGGAAAGGGCATTCAGTTCCCATTACCTTTTAAGAGAAACTGTAGGCATGAACTTAGCCTTCAGAATATTTCTCCTTATTAATGACTCTAAGGTCGTTGTTTAATATTCTGCTATAGTGACGTGAAAAAGAGAAAATCCATTTCTGATGGCTGCTGTAAATAGTTTCTAAATGATTAGTTAATTGAAAATGACTACACATTTTGCTGAATCACAACTTTAAAAAGCTAAACTGTATTCATGTCAACTTGCATTAAGACTGCTGGTAACTGATGACCCAAAAACCATAAAAAGAAGGTATTAATTCTTAAATCTACCTGAGGCTGAGCTTCTGCAGGGCCACAAGCACATTTTCTCTTGTTACAGAGTCTTTTTCCTCCATCCTGAGCGTCTCTGTCAGAAGTTTCAGAAGAATGGGAATTTGGGAAAGGTAAACTCGACCTGTAAGCGATAACACAACATGGGACTTCTATAAACGTTTCCAAAAAGTTGGGAATTACTGTTAACTAATTAATCTATTTTTGAAATAGCCATGGCGCCACCACTTATTATGTAGACAGCAAAAATGACATTTGTTTTTGTTTGTGTAGGTTCCAAAGAAAACAGGCTAGCATTCTTGGACTGTGCTGTGCAGCTGGAGGAGGACAGGAGCTTCAAATCTGAGATATACTGGAAACATTCACACACAGACCAGTTCCTACTTTTTGACTCACACCTCCGAGTAAAACACAAACTTAGGTGATCAGAACCCTAAGTCACAGGGCTGAAAATGTTCCCTCAAATTCAAAAGGGAAAGGAAAGGAACACACACACAGCAAGGGAGCACTAAAAACCTGTGGCTATACCAACTGGGCCTTCATAAAATCAACAGAGAGACCAACAAAACACACTGGAACACCTGACCAAGGAAAGAGCAACAAGCGGAGCAACATTGTTGTTCCATATGTGGAGGGAGTGTTCTGTCCTGTACATTAGGGAGACTAAAAAAAGCTCCACAGGAGAGTCGCACAACACAGAAGAGCCAGCTCATCAGCACAAGATTCAGCTGTACATTTACATCTGAAGGACAATTTGAAGACAACAACATACACATTCTTGACAGAGAAGACAGATGGTTTTAGAGAGGAGTGAAGGAGGCCATCTACGTCAAAATGGAAAGACCCTCATTTAACAGGGTTGGTGGTCTAAGACACATCCGTTCCCAGATGTTTTAAACCTCCTTCAAAACTTGCCTCATGTGACCCTAACGACTTGCTAAGGAGTCACACCTGGAGTCATTTGACCGTAACAACTCACATAAATGTGAGCTCAAAACAACTCATTAATGAACTACACCTTACTTGTGACCCTGACTTGCATAAACAGAGAGGGTCAACGACTCAGGTGACCACCTCCAAGGTGTAACACCTTACCAGAGGTTAAATACTGGGGATTACTCAACAATGTTTAGAACTGAAGAAGCCTTTCGGACGACAGGTGAAACGTCTGCAAACCAAAAAGAAGCCCAGATGCCTCTGCTGAAGCATTTCAGACCCCGACATCTGTCTTTACAGTATCTCATGCCAGTGCCTGGAATGATTTCCATGAATATAAGCCTGCATCCTTTCAGCCAAGGTCACATGTTCCAGTGAAAGAATAATCCTTAACTAGGGGCAATTGCAGTTGAGCACTTACCCTCTGCAAGTGAAGCGAACGCATTGATAAGACGAGCCATGTATTGGCGGATGATCTCGTTCTTTGATCTCATTAGATGAAGCACAGTTTTCTGTGAAAATATAAAATATTGAGTAATTTAAAAATCTCTAGGGCGTTCAGGTACAGCTATGAATCGTACAAAGTCAGAACACTCAGTAAGGCAGGATCAAGTTTGCGTGTGAACAAGGAAAAGTATCTTAAAATCTACAACCAACATATAACACACAAGAAATTGCTCCCCATGTAAGGGACAACAGTTCCTATGACCATAAATTGACTAATCTAAGGCTGCATATACACTTGACTAAAGGGGATTATACACCAAATTTAACTTAGTAATGAAGATGATATTACATGGTTGAAAATAATCATCCTAAATTCTAAACACTGGACCTTTAACAGAGAGCTACAGCTTAAGGTTCATTGAAGAGTATGTCAAAAGAAAATCAAAGACAAAAACAATAATAAAGCATCAAACAAAGTCACGCTGCAAACAGGTAGGCTTCTGAAAGCCTTTTAACAGGAAAATAATCTGTTTTTCCTGGTCAGGCCTTATATTGAAAAAATAAATAAGAGGCAGCTGAGGCAAGAAAAATGTTTGGTTTCACCCACATTGAATATTAAATTGTTGAATTAAAAAAAATAGATAATGTTGTGGGTTAATTGGTATGTATTGCTTGGACTTAAAATATTTTAAAATACTGATACACATTAGTGAAGTGGTACCTTTACACAATAGTAAAGGTACCACTTCACCAGCTCACATCTGCTTACAGTCAGAATTCTGGGATTAATTAGGCAGGAATGTCAAAAGAGTGAAAAGGTTATTGTTTAGTTTACTTTAGCTCTGATGGTTATATGAACTATACAGCAAAAAAAATCACTGTCATTTCTCTACACATTAGCAGACATTTTGAAATCTGTCAATGTAATTACTTTGTAATGTTAAAACATGCCACAGCAGAAATACATTAAACAAGCTGCAGTATTATTTTCCCACCTGTTTAGTGCTGTAGCGCTCCAGCAGATCATTTCTGATAAAGGCCTGAAGCACCGTGTCTCTTTGCTCACCAGGAAGTGAGCGAGTCAGTCTCTACAGAACACAGGACACATAAAACATTTGGAAAAACAGGAAAAAGTTACTTTCGCTAAGTAAGTTGCTTTACTTAGCCTATCTAAAAAGAACCATAAGAATGTTGCAACACACACTACAGTCCTAATGCATACTATATCCCGATTTTGAAGACCAGAAATGAGTCACCAAACGGAGGTTGAAAAAATGCTATGTTACATGGATGTCAATTACTCGAATTTTCCTTTCAGGTTTAATTTCAGAAGTCTATTAGCCCTGCCTGAATGAAGCAAAATAAGGTAGTGGGTAGAAAAAGCAAAAACAAATGTGCAAAATTTGAACCACAGCCTAATAAAAATACACACCCAGCGCAGTGCCTGAAGCAGCAGGGCCCTCAGTCCTTCTGGACCTTCAACCAAGTCTTTCTTCAGCTTCTCATAGTCCAGTGAAGGAAGCATTGGCACCTCCTTACACCTCCTTAAAACGAATTAAAACAACATTTCAACCATGTGTTGTCATGTCACCTCCCAAACTCCACAGTACAAAATCTTGTCAAATTGAAGGCTTACTGTGGTGCAATGGATGCTCGTCGCATTGAGGAAGCCTGCAGGAGGGGAAAGTTGACAAAAGATAAGTAGGAGCTAGTGTATTTTAGAATTCAAAAATGATTATAGTAGATCTATCATATTTTTACTTCAAGTTTGGAAAACATGATCCATGCAGCTTTTCATTAGATGTTATGTAAATGAGTCAAATGGTTTTTGGACATGAATACAGCATGCTTGCAGTACATGCAAAATCCCTGGACATACAGACGGACAGCCCATGCAGTCATTGACAGGGTTATAGTCATTTCCGATACCACAGAGGCCAGATTGGTGCAAAACAGCAATCCCTTCTTTTGTTTTGTTCTGTGTTGTTGTCCATAAAAAGAAAGGGAGGTCTCTGAATTACAAAGTAATTATAGAATAATGAAAATTGTGATGGTAGTGTGGGTATGTGCACAAAGGGTGAAAGAATTAGTAATTAAAGTTTTACACTATTGGAAAAAGATTTAGGGCTTTAAATATAATCTGAAGGATGAGTGCTTAGAGCTATAGTGGGAGCTGTGTAAGGTCAGGGGAGCGATCCGAGTCAGATATCAGGTGGTCAGGCCACATTTTTGGTTTAGAGTGCAGTAATACGGAGGAAATTATTTCCTGGTTGAACATTTCTGTTGCCCCAAAGAACACTTAAGCGCAAGGAAGTACATGTTCACCAAAGGTAACAAGAATCCTATTCTTATAACTATTTGCATTTTATTTAGCTTTTTCTGCCTTATGAGGTCCTTTGTCATGTAAGGCAAAGGTCATCTCTTCACATGTTGTGAGTCACCGGGGCTTGAAATTGTTGATTTCCTGCAATCACAGCACCATGTTGTATTTAGGCTTCCAACAAGCCGTCCACAAATACATGCATCAATGCCACCAGGTTCCACTCATAGTTTTACCTGTAGTGTAAAAGCGCATTGAGTGACCAACAATGACTAGTAAAGTGCTATATAAATACAGGACATTTACCATATATATTACCGTTTTCCAGGATACAGACAAAAGTTCTACATGGCTTTACGATGGCACCATGGAGCCTCCCTTTTCAAATATCTTTTAAAACCCTCCCTTTGTAAATACTTTTAAAATCTATTTAATCACAAAGTTTACTTGACTAATATGTGTGACATAAGGTCTTGGAAGACAGTCTCTCTCCTAGTTTTTTACTTTAAGTTCTGACATCCCACATGAAGTGATCGCGTCTTGAGGCCATATGTTCTGTAATTGTTCTAACAGTGAGGCGTGAGGAAGAAACAGAGAACAGAGAGGTCCGTGTGCTTTCACTCACAGTGCCTGGTCTGGTAAAGTCAGTGCTCAGCATCATGCTCCGCCTTGTTTGGCTGCCGAACAGGCGAACGTTCACGCTCTCTAGGTACTCAGGGGAGATCTGGAAAAACACATCAGACACGTTGACCTATAAGATAACGGAACCGACCCAATCCAGAAGTTGCATCCTTTGAAAGCTGCATCTGAAAATGAATTACGTCACAGCAGCACGACAGAGGCTTCCTCATTTCAAAGACTCCTTCGCATACTGCCCACAAACGTAAACTACTTTTCCCGTTTGAAGGATCCATGTGATGCATCCTTAACTACCACCATATCCTAAGATTCATTCTGAATCGGTTAAATTTTTTTTCTTTCTGCAGAATAATTTTGGATAAGGATAAGGGCAGGATCAACTGCTAAAACAAACAGGATATATTCCACAGGCAGGACCATCATATTCCATTCACTCCAATCTAGTCTTGAGTTTGGCCATCGTGGCCATCATAGGCCAGGTCTTTAAAGACTGCGACCTACAATGATGTAATCTCTAAATTTGGACACTGCCTGGGTGTTGGTAGAGGAAAAGGAGCAGGACTGCAATTTGCGTGTCCCTTGTTACATAGCTGTCACCTAATAGGTAGCATACATTAGAAACTATACTACATTTTAAATGTTTGCGTAAGAAAGAATTCATTTGCTAGCAGCGACTAATTCAACCACTCATTAGCTCATTTGTTTCAGTGTAATAGTGCATTTCTTCCTGTGTCCCACCTATTTAGTTTGTGCCTGGCTCCACAGTCAAGCCTGCTTACCTTTTCTCCACTGAGGGTGGCCTCCAGTGACTCAACCAGCTCAACAGTGACTCCAATCAGGTTGTTGTAGTTAGCCCGTATCTTGTTGAACTTCCGCACGTAGTTAGCGATGCGATGATCTGATTCGACGACCTGAAGTTGTAACTGTTGTATGACCTCTTTAGCAACACAAATATAGGTCAAACAGATCGAAGAAAACAAACACAAACAGCAAGTGGCTGTGGCAGAGTCTTTCTTGAGCAACAACGACTGATGACGTTTCTGTGACATCAATACACTGGATGGTTCAGACATCAGTGGTGCTGAGAACACAGTGCCCTTAAAGCATATGATTGAGCATATTATGTTACCCAACAAAATGAATACTCACTGTGAGCAAAATAAAGAGAGCTATACTGAATACACGTTCAGGTAGATTTAGGTGTGACACAACAGATCTCCTTGTACTATCGTGCAATGTCAGAAATACCTTTTGATTCTGGAATTTTTTCACAATCTTCCTACTCATTGTAATATTAAATCCTGACAATGATAAAACCAAGTTTGGTATATTTTTGCGGGATATAGTTATGTAATTAAACAGATATGAAGCAAAAGATTGAATATTTGAGAAAGAGGTATTTTTACCTTTAGTACTCCTTCCTCCCTCCTTCTGATTGACACCTGTTAAAGAATACAATAGCACTCAACTAAACACTAATCAAACATGTCTGCTTGTTTTCTTATTCATTGTTCTCATCCAGAGCTTCATTCCTTGCTGAGGCATGGCTGTACATAAAACAAGCACAAATTCTGTTGCACATCCTGTTTGCTATGGGCAAATGTTTCAGAAACCATTTGTTTGGGATCAAGATAATCTGTGTAATCATATGAAGATATTAGAGTGTTGATCTAGGATGAATATGACTTGTTTGTGAGTGCTAACCAATGAGGTGTTTCCACAGGTTAACGTTGGTTAGATAAACCTGTTCATTTATATGGAAATAAAACTAAGATGAACATGAAGTTGTTGTGCTCGTCTCTACACTTTAATCATTGGCCACAAGGGACAGGGATTAGTTTTATGACTGTGCAAAGAGGAAATTTTATCTTCTGACTTTCCAATAAAGGCAAGAATACTTGTTATGTATACTTACCCCTCTATTCTGAAGGGGTAAGAATGATTTAGAGTCAAATTAGGCCATATCAAAGAATAGTCATGCTATAAATGCAAATTAAGCAGGTTTCTTTACTGGACATGAAACAACAAGATCTGGGAAACAGTCTGACTGTTGAAGAATTCAGTAGTAAACTTCAAACTTTCTATTTGATTAATGTACTTAAGTTGAATGTCATTCTGTTCTTGGTTTTTACTGAATCCCTAAGTTGGTCCCCTCTAGATTTAATTGTGTTTTCCTCCCTAACTGATTGACTTTTTAAAAACTATTTCCAAGAGAATTTTGTGTCCTCTGATGAGTCTTTACAACTGCTTTTGTAAGCATCCTCTGTGAGAGCTGTCAGGTCTTGTATGAACATAGTTATCCAATGGAAATTTGGGACACTACCAAACATTCAACAGAATAGCTGTCTAAGAAGTTAAGAGTAAAGAAAGTAAAGAGTATTTCATAGACTAAATATATATTTCCATTACAAATATGTAGCTGTGTGCCATTTGTAGTAGTTTTCAGCACTGTTATATTTGCTGCATGCATCACAACAATGACAACCGCCACCCTTTGTTCTCTGATGGTTTCCTTAGCAATGACATGTGAGCCAGTCACAATAAAGGATACATATAGATTCAGCAGCCTCGGGGTGATGGATGGCTTCATTGTCACTGAGAGAAACTGTTCCAACTTTTTCTTTAACTCTAGAATCCAGGAATCCTATGTATAGAAAATGTATAATGTTTTGCTCACTCCATCTGAATATAGTACCAGGAAATATTGGTGCAAATGTCAACCGTGTTATATTGTATAATTAGCAAAGCACCTGGAAAAGATCCTGGAAGGAGGGGTGGTCAGTGGGGTTGGGAACGAAAGGCAAGGCATAGTAGGGCAGAAACTGAGAGATATGGCTCAGCGTGGCTCCCCGAGTCTCCAGGTACTGCTTGAAGAAAGCAATCCGCTCCTCAAACTCGGCCCGGTCCTTGAGACAAATTTGGTTCTTCAGTGAACGGCTTCATTTTAGGACAATAACAAAATGTCAAAATGACATCATTTGAAATGATCCAATCTCTTAGCCTGCTACCACCACTAAGACTGAATCATTTTCTACACGCGCTAATGAAAGGCATAGATGATGGAAAGGATTGCTGACATAATGCAAAAACATCTCGACCCCCTGAGAAAAAAAACAGTAGCACCACTTAGTGGACACTTGGAAAATCAGCATCTATTATGACAGGGAAATATATGGTTGCAGAAATAATTTGATTTTGTTTGCAGATGATATAAAAAAGTAAGACTCTAAAAGAGTATTTAAACAAGAAAACAAAAAAAATGAAGACATATGCACATACTTGTCCAACAGGATGCCTCCTTAATGGGTAGATGGTGAAATGGACGTAAAGGTAGAATTCCAGGCTCTTGGCCTCAGCATCTGTGTCTTTTACCTCAGACGGAATATTGTCTGCCCACAGTCCAAAGAACACTTTGTGGTCTCCATCATCAAAAGAGCTAAGGAGGTCTTTCTAGAGAAGTCAGATGTTTGAAGATCAATATATTTACAAAGCCTAAATATTTTCTATAATACAGTAAGTGACTTTGCCAGTCTGGACTTTGTCCTCTTAGACATGCAAGTCAGGTTCTTAAGGCTAAGGCCAGGAAATATAAGATAATCTCGCAAACTACAAGGTCAAAATGATTCATCATTGAAATAATGTAATTAACAAATAATTAACAAACAATGTTGTGAGAACTGTATAAGTACCTGAATGACGCTAGTCTTTGAGTCGCTGAGAGTACTTCCTTGAGGCTTTGAGACTAGCTTGCCTTTGTTTTTGCACTCTTTGTCAAAACTGCAGACAGTTTCTTCAAAATCCTCAAACTTAAAGTACTACAACACATAAAGAAAGCAAAATTTCAAAATTTCTTTCTTAACCAGTGCAGAAAGGAGCTGTCATTCAGTTATTCAAACAGGTCTCAAACACATCTTGTCTTTACAAAGCTCTGAGCTACATGAAGCAAGAAAATATTCAAGAAAAATTGTGCATCATGTTTGAGTTACTGAACTTAATGAAAACTGTGTTACAGTTATGTTAGCTTTAAAAATGTGAAATTGTTACCTCCCTGATCATCATAAGAAGATCAGCTTTAGATGCCAACATGTCTCCAATCTTGGCTGCCTCCCTGGAACTCATGTGAGTGCCCTAAATCTTAAAAATGAGAGATTATGGTTTTGTTGCATTTCTGGTTTCACCGAACATGTGTTTCTCGCACGCATTCTGCTGCCTAATGAGTCTATTTGAGTACATGGCACTTTTAATAGTTATATAATAAATACCTATATCATAAAGTGCTTTCTTTTCATTGCAACTTTGTGTTTCACAATCTAAAATGCAGAGAAAGACGCAAATGTTTTGTTGTAACTAGTGTTAATACCTGTTAATGTTCCTCATCAAATAACACATAACCTTGCTGGTCACAAGCACAGCCAGCATCCGATGCCGGTCACCAGTAGGATCCCAAACTGCTCATATGCTGCATATGATTAAAACTACCCGACTAGTCCAGCTGGTCGACTACCCTGACTTCGATTTTCGAGTGGTTTTGGACGGTTTATGTCAGACACTTTAACTGGACAAGCTGGTCTTTTAGCTGAAATAACTCGATGGTCAAACTGGTCATAGATGAAAATGATTGTGTGTGCATACATAACCAGGTTCAGAAGCTCACTTCACAAAACTGTCAAGTCAAGATTGTCTAGGTCAACATTGCTTGTAGCCATCATATGTTCTGTATTTTTTTCAAAACCTTGCTGAATTTTGGACATGGTTTCTTGTGATACACTGTTTTCATAGTTTTTGATACAAACTAAAAATCTGCTTTTTGTATTGTAAGTAAAACAAACAATCTAGACATAAGTAAAATCATTTTAAAAGATACCTGTTGAGGACAAGCTTCGTTTAGTTTTCTGCCGCCTATCTGGGTCCGGGTCTCCTCAAGGCTCTGGATGTTGAAGGGCTGTCCTGGTTCACACGCCTCTGCAAGATTGCATGGACATCGGGGACTGTGCCTTTGGAGTGGCAGACAGGTGTGGTGGTTCCCCTTTTCAAGAAGGGGGACCAGAGGGTGTGTTCCAACTACCAGGGGATCACACTCCTCAGCCTCCCTGAGAAGGTCTACTCCAGGGTGCTGGAGGAGAGAGTCCGGCTGCTAGTTGAACCTCGGATTCAAGAGGAGCAATGTGGTTTTCGTCCTGGCCGTGGAACACTGGACCAGCTCTATACCCTCGCCAGGATACTGGAGGGGGCATGGGAGTTTGCCCAATCAGTCCACATGTGTTTTGTGGATCTGGAGAAGGCTTATGACCGTGTCCCTCAAAGTGTCCTGTGGGGGGGTTCTCCGGGAGTATGGGGTAGATGGCCTTTTGTTACGGGCCATTCGATCTCTGTATTGTTGGAGCCAGAGCTTGGTACGCATTGCCAGCAGTAAGTCAGACCCGTTCCCAGTCAGGGTTGGTCTCCGCCAAGGCTGCCCTTTG
>KV751319.1:7106887-7119074 GCA_001698575.1 Mola mola
TGAGAAAAAAAAATAGTAATGTAATGTAATTATGTAATTTAGATATGTTTTTTTATATAATGGTAAGTGTTGTAAATATGATTATATGTATGATAATATTTCAAAGTTGATGCTGCATTGTCTATGAAAAATAAAATAAGCCTTTATTTCAACAATATTCTAAATGATAATACTTGATTTAACACTGTTGCTCACAAGGAACTTAATTAAATAAATCTTTATTCAGCAATTATGTAATTTAGATATGTTTTTTTATATAATGGTAAGTGTTGTAAATATGATTATATGTATGATAATATTTCAAAGTTGATGCTGCATTGTCTATGAAAAATAAAATAAGCCTTTATTTCAACAATATTCTAAATGATAATACTTGATTTAACACTGTTGCTCACAAGGAACTTAATTAAATAAATCTTTATTCAGCAGACGATGTATTGTTTTAGTTTTTCTTGCGCAGATTCCAGCACGTTTCACGCAGACAACATAAGACGTAACAGTTAACGCGGTCAGAACCCCACTGGGGGTCACTGCAACCTTGCCGACAAATAGTGGGGCCTAGTTTAGTTATTTTTGTTTCCCGCATGTGCCAAAATGTCCTGTGTCTCGTGACGTGGTGGCGAGGAGGCGTGGCCTCATGTGTGAACTCTAGTTGAACCCGTTTTGATGTTGGGCGGGGCAAGCTCACAAACGTTATGACACACTGCCGGTAACAGAGATATTTTGGGCTTTTTTTTTTTTTTTTTTCTTAACTTGGTAACAAACCCCTCACCCACTCAACACACACACACACGCGTACGCAGAGCCGGCAGCGATGGTCTGACCGAACAGCGACCTCGCGTATCAGGGTCAGGATTGTAGAACACGTCGTGTGTCATATCTGCAGTGGTTGTCGGGTTATGTTTGGTGAACTCACTCCTCCTCCTTCCCTCCCAATCAGAGGGATAGGTTCCGAGGCGTACCCGTTAAATTCAGACGATAATGCACACGTGAACTTTGGGTGAACTGTGTTTTCCCTCGACAAGTAAGGCCGGCAAGGCCAGCGAGGGCAGGTGGAGTTCAGTGGGACGCGGCTGTTTTTTAAAATCTCGTTCCCCAGGCCTGACCACTGATTGACCCTCACGAACCAGCGACCGAAGCGAATGTGAACGACGCGCAGCGGTGCTAAGACCGGTGACACATATTTTGCAGCGTGGACTAACCCACGCTTCAGCATTGGCCGACATTTTTCTCACTTCTTTTCCGTGAAGTTTCACGCGCACTTTAAAGGACCCTTTCCCCGCTCACAGGACAACTTTGCAGTTCCCAAAAATAATACCGTCAGCTTGGTCATAATAACACTTTCATGAAGCTACTTAAGTAGACAGGAGTGCTCTCAGGACTGAACTCAGGAGCTTTCGAGCCGCCGATCGTATGAAACATTTAGTTTGTGCACAGAATCTCGATGTGTTTTCGGGAGGAAAACACTCACTGAGTGTTTTTGCTCAAATCAAAATGGTGGCAGTGACATAAACCTGTGAAAGTCTCTTAGTGTCTCTGCGCAGGTCGCACTCGGATTCGGTGTCGATAATGCATGTGTCACTCCGAAGAGGTGTGACATCTCGGAAGTAAGACAAGCTATGGGTAATAAAAGCGGGTTGCGACTAAAAGTCTGTTGTAAAACATGTTGAGGTTAAAGGTCTTCTGCCAAACGTTAGCCCCTTTCTTCTGTTTAAAGGTCGTTTGGAGAATCTAGCTTTTTGAAATGGAGCTACTTCTTACTTTGCGGTGGTCCAATCAGGAGAGCACGGTTGTGTAACGCTTCCTCTTCTGAACGGGTGAATAATTAAGTCTGGGGCTCCCTGGGCTGTGTTGCACAAGCTAGCCAGATGCTACTGCATGGAGTCCTGCCAAACGCTTCACACTTCAGTTCCCCTCAGCGCGGAAGGTTTTCCTTTACGCCCTTTCGCCCCTCTCTCTGACCTCAAACACATCATCCACTTTCTCTGGATTTGTGATTGCGATGGTGTTCTTGACCCCTGACATAGCTCTGTCTCAAGTCTTGATCCGTGTGGTCGATGGGAGCGGAGCAGGATTATGGACACCTCTGTCACATTTGACTCCTTCTGACAGTCCTCAAGCTCATTTCTGCTTGTCGCACTGTTTTCACCTTTAATCGTCACGTAAAACAATTCAGCTAGGTAAAACATTTAGCTAAAACTGAGCTTTTTGGCTAATGCAGCCAAAAAGTAGCACTGAGGCCCCGAAATAGAGATAAGAGAGGATCCACGTGACAGTCAGAGCACGACTGATTATCATATTCAATTCTGTCAAAGCCGAAAAACCGATCCAACGTGGCGACAGTGCACCTCCACCCACCCCTCAGATCAGAGATTACCAGCCCATCTGTATGGCCGAGCCAGGCTACGCTAAGCTGATGGCAGCGCCGCTCAGCAAGGCACCGCCACATTTGTTCACCCTGATTAACTTGATGTGGCGTTCAGTAGAGGGAATAGTGTGAAAATCAAGCCAGTGCCGTGACCCAGTGCCCTGTCGCTGAACCGAAGGGGAATCGGGGCGAACTTGGGGAGTGCGGGTGAGAAGGAAAAGAGAAAAGTAATAAAAAAAAAAAAAAAACATAGACGGAGGATTAAAGCAGGGAGGAACAGATACACAGGCATAAATATCTCCGTGTTGTAGCTCAGTGAAAACAGGGTGTCGGTTACAGTAAAGACTCCAGCGGTCGAATATAGGTTGGTATGACTTTCAGCGCCCCGTGACGGCCTGCTGTAGGAGCCTCGCAGCAACAGGGGAGATCCACTTTTACCTTTAGTGAGGTTATCACTGCACAGAGAAAACAGCTGTTGAAGTCGAGCACAGCTTGAAGATGGGCCGCATGGAAATACATACACTGTTTATTTTTTACTCCATAAATTAAGATTTCCCTCATGGCCCTGAGGTGCAACAGACATAAAATGGGACTACGGTCATTTGGAAATGATTCTGGCATTTGCATATACGGCGTCAAAAATAATTAAATACAATATAATTCCTTGTCACGTAACATTTGAACTGCCTGAAATTATTATAAAGCCGCCTTATTAAAAAGTTGCTGTGCCATACGTAATGCTCTGTTATCTGCTTCTCAGTTCAATGGCATTTCTGCAATCACACAGTCTGGAATTATTAATGTTTGCCTATATATATTTGCAAATTTAGTTGTGCATCGCTGCCAGCGGCTCAGTTTTAAAGGTCAACTTTGACCATATGTCAACAGCAATGCCAGCGTTGATATTGTGGTTGTGACATATTGCTGGACCAAGCTGGCAGGAAACAATCAGGCCTTTTGCCTGGCAGGATGTCATCTTGTGTGTTTGAACTTTTGCTTAATGTAAAAACTTTGGAAGTAAAATGTGTCCTAGTGTTTTTATGTAGAATTGTGTTTACTCTGCAGGCTGTGTTGACTCAATGAATGTCTCAGGGATGATTTGTTTTGGCACATATGAGGTTAAAAATATACAGATGGAAGGACATTAAGTAATTTTACATTCAAGTCTTTCAAACGTTAGTTAATAATACAGCACAGCCATGTGTTTTTACACGCATGGTCACAGACATTTGAAGCTAGACGGCCAAATGACCCAATGACATTTTCTCTCTGATGAATTCAAAGCTCGTGTGTGCGCGCCTGTGTTTTTCAGAAGTCTGAATAGATGTGGCTGAAGCTGAGCCCGGCAAATGTATTAAACCGTAATCAGAGCTAAAATATCTTTTCTGACAATGGATTTTGGCAATCCTCGACTGCATTTAGAAATTCTTTAGCACATTCCCGTTTAAAAGTGAACAAAGGTCATTTTTCCATCCACCATTTTGGCATTTTCGATGACGTTAATAAATGCTGTATTAATGTCCTATGTGGTCTAAAATTGTTTTCTTCATCAACACAGTGACGTCTTCCACACTGGAAGAGGGTCCAGTGCTTTGCATGTTAGCTGTGCTACCGAAGAAAAGTGGTCTGAATGGCCACCAGAACTCATGATGCAGAACAACACTTAGAACTGGATGCAGAATAGTGCTGCACCACTGGAAAACCAAAAGAGAAACAGTTGTGAAGGAGCGCTTCGACGAAGCGGCCAAGGCTTCCTCTTCTCAAAGATTGTCTTACGACTGGTAGATAAACAAGGCATCTACCTGAAAATATGGGCTCCTTTTACTAAGGTAGCCGAAGGGGATAGAGAGTTGTGCCATTCACGGCTGGAATAATGTACCTTATGTCAAATACTATTCAGAGGTATTTCATCTGCTTGAAATTATGTTCCCCCCGAAGCATTCTGTTGTTATTGCTTGTATGCATGCTTGATTGTCCATATTTCCAGATTCATGCGTACATATATGTTAATACATGTGGTTTTGTATTACTGTCTCTTTTTTGTTACCATGCTGAAAGTTAATAAAAAATGATGAGGAATGCAGAGCATCGACATTAAGAAACATCAGATATACTCATGTTGTATTGTGCTTGTTGTCATCTGTCTATGCAAGAATATTTATATAACTTTATGAGGGATATGTTCAAAAAAAGTGTAATACATGAACTACTTAAGCTGTATTCTTGATGTATAATAGGAGAGGGGCTGTTGTTTATGTGTTAAGTAAATAAAAGCTTTGTGCATTTGCAATGACACCCCCAACGAACGCAGCGATAATAAGGTGTTGAACCCTGGAACGTCCCCGGCAGGCCCCGGCCTCTCTCAGCCCCTGTACATTTCTCCTTTGACCTAATAATTAAGCTGCTTTTGGCGTTATAAGTTGAGAAGCAGCTTTGTCAACATGCGCCGGCAAATCGCTGAAGCACCGCTCGGTGGACGTCCCCGCTGTCTTACTGGCAGTGCGTGGATGCTCCCCGGCTCCCTTGTTAAACTAGAAAATCTCCTATCATCCCTTTGAGAAAGTAATCTCATGCAGCCGGTAGTCATAAACAACCGAGCGCGCCTCCTAAGCTGACCTCTCTGGTGCAGCGTTGTCAGTGTGAGAGATTTGAATGAGTGCCGTGCCAGCAGTCGGTATCTTTTTAAAGTCATTAAGTTAAAGCATTTAAAGTAATTAAATTTAATGGACAAATCCAGCAATTGAGCATATTTTAGATGTGTACTTCAGATCAGATATCCTGTTTCACGATGACTAGCCATTTTGAAAAGCATCCTGGAGTGTTTCTGATTTTGCATGTATGTTTTTGTTTTTCCCCTCTGGGACAGACATTGGCTTCCACCTAATTCCATATGGCATAAAAATCAGTTGCAGGCTCCTGAAGCTTAGTAAAATCGTGCAATCTGTCAGTGTCACAATCAAATACATACTGAGTTCTAGTTTTTAAGTTTTACCGGTAAAACGCATTGTTTCGTAGCATGTAAAGTAAGCGCGTCAATTGGGGAACTCTGGAGTTCTCATTTATCTTGGAATAGTAATAAAACTTACTTTGGACAAACTCCTGTTCTAGTGCACAGTTTGCAAAATGAACTGAATGAAAGTAACATACTGGACAGGAGCTACATGCACAGATAGAGATACTGGCCTTCATGTAAAAATGAAATCATTATAAGACTATCCAGAAAACTGGATCCTAACAGGGATCATTTTAAACTCAAACTGAAGCACTTTTGGAGGAGACATGAGTTATGTTGTCATGAACGATGTAGTGTTCCATGTTTAATGGTCGAGTGCTATGGTTTGTGTATATTTTGTTGACAAAATCTTTGTATTCAATTTGGCGTATTAGTTGAGTTTTTTGTATTTGAAAGGGTCATCAGAGGATGGCCAAGGTGAACCATATCATATATTGACAGGGTGTTAGGAGGAAGCTACCTGTATTACCTCCACTACAAAACTTACTCCATATCATAGCAATCCTTCACACAAAAAAACTTTAAAATCTCTCAAAATTTACATTGAAATTCTTAAATTATTGCTTTATTTTTAAAAATATGTTGTTTTTTTGTAAAAACTTTTTGATGTTCCGCAAGTTTTTAAATTCTCACTTTGTTCTCACTGTTCCATGATTTCACCCTCAGGGATTTGTTCTTTTTTTTATCTCTTAAATGAACATGTTCCTCTCAAACCACACTGCCTTTCTTTGTAAACAACACTACAGTATGCCCTGTTGTAGGTGCCCATGATTTGTATTTTGTTTTGGCTCTAAATTTGAAGGTGTTTAGTTAAATTAATGGATTGGTTTGTTCCCGGTAAAATGTGTTTTTACCGGAAATTGTGTTTGTCATGCATATTTCCCCATACCTCTACTGCTACGTTATCTATAAAGGCATACGTTCAGCTCTCTTGAATTAAATGGAATAGCACAATTAACCTATAACATCTACAGTCTGGAACAACTTGTAGTTGTGTTTGTGCTTCTGAACTCGTAGAAGAAGCTCCATCTGCGAATTTTGCAGGGCCAAAACCACAACAAACACGCTCCTTCTCCAAATGTGACCAGTCTTGTGAGAAGTTATGGGGGATGGGGGGCGTGAGTGCAGGAGCCAGTGAAGTGGTGCTAGCACTACAAAGCAGTGAAGCAGGATTAAGCGTGGCGGACAGTAGCAGTTTGATTTGATCGGGCAGTGCTGTCTTGTTAAATCGCTCATTAAATCCAATTAGGGGGACCAGAGGGAGACAGAAAGGAGGGTAGTGCTTCGGCCTTCCTGCCCCTGAGCAAGATTGCGTGCCAAGCCAAGCAGGTGACAAATCTCCAACTTTAAACTCCTGACCTAACCGTGGGACTCCGACCTTCTTTCGCTCCTTTGCCGCCCTCCGCCTCCCTTCGTTCTGCCCCTCACACCTTCGCCTGCGACCTCTCTGTAAGTGCGGCCACAGTGAGGTGTGAGGGAGCTGGATGTAACGCGACACGTCTCGCATGTAAAACCGGCCAGCAGTACGTGCAAAAACTACACCGTCACAGCAATTACCGTCCCATCGAATTAAAGACAACCCCTGCCTGGTGATGCTCAGATGCGCTGCATAGACACACCGGAGCGGTGACGAGAAAAAATTCCACACAATCACACAGCACACAACACCACCACCCTGCTCTGGCCTCTCAGTAACCTCTCAGAGAAACATGCACCATGGACAAATGCCCCAAGCCCTATGGATTTTATAATACCAGTACAGTTCCCCCCATGCTACGTTTCACTTTGTTCCCCAAATTCATCTTTTCTTCCCGTCCTGCTGCTTTCGTCTGTTTTTGTCCAAGAAAGTGGGTCCAGTTTTAGCCTCAAACAAACAAGGACAGATTACGAGAGACTTTGAGAATTTTGTCACTCTTCTCCTGATGTCCCAGGATTCACCCTGTTTCATGTCCCTGATTTGTCACAACACTCTAATGTCGGGTATCTGTGGTTCATGCCTCACGTCTTCGTGGTCCCCGTCCTTTCTAATCCAAATCCTGTGTCCTTTTGTCAGAGGTATCTCACCAGATTTCTAAGACTTCAGCTTGACAAATGCTTTGCTGTCTGAAGGCCCTGGTTGTATGCGTGATATAACAGTTCACGAGTCCACTCGTGACATAATGTCCTCCTTTCCACCCGGCATTGAAATGCGCGTTCTGTGATTGTACTGCATGCTGAGGATTTTTGACCACGTACATTTACACCTGGCATTAACATGCGTCTCAGGTGTCCAAATGGAGATCCGATCATTAATCATTGCACTGCTGCTGTGCACGGGGATGGGAGACGCATTTGGATTTACACTCGTGTTAAATTTGGTCGCAGTGCGTCATGACCTTCTTCGGAAGTGTTCTGGCAGATTGTATCAGAACCCGTCCTCAAAACATTCCTGGAACATTTTGGCTATTGGGAAGTGACAATGACTTGGCTGTTTATTTAGGAAGTTACTATATATGGATTATTAAACACAATCTCCTTTTTTTAAAATCAGGATTTAATCTGTATTAATATGTATTTATTTATTTATTTTTTCAAATATGTACAGATTTCTCAAAAATGTTTTAAGTTCAATTGTTCTAGGATGAATCATTTGTATACACATTTTTTTTTTAATTAAAACTTTAATTATGATTCTTTCAATGCTTATTCCATATTACATTCGGGGAGGAGCAATGTGTTGTATTACTGTATTCATTTGTTTATGTATTTGTAAAATTTGTAGCCTTGAAAACTGTAAAATATCAGTTATATGTATCTAAAAATATGTAAGATTTGATCTAGAAAAAAACGAACGTCAAATTTTTTAATAAAATATGATTAGGAGAAAAAAATATAAAGGACATTGTTTTATTTCTTCAACGGTAGCTTCAGCTCTGTTGTACATTATTTGATAAAACGTAATTTTTTTCTCTATGCAATGATACATGTGTGTTTTGGTATTCCAGAAAATACAAAAGTATACATACAGAATAAGCTGGTATGTAACATTAAAAGAACATTACATTAAATACAAAAGTATACATACAGAATAAGCTGGTATGTAACATTAAAAGAACATAACATTAAAAGAAACATAACAAATACTGTGTCTGGATGATGACTGCCCACTTCTCTCCAACTATTTATGCTCTTTGGCTGCTTTTCATGTGTAAACTCATGTTTAAAGAAAGAAAGAAAAAAACATGTGGTTGTTCAGCCCTGGTTCCATATTGTTCTGCCATTTTGCAGACTTTTTCAGATATTTATGTGATTCAAAATTAAAAAAAAGTACAAGCAGAACCAGCAGTTGAATAATTTTGGGGAGACCCAACAGATGTCACACTGTCAGCAGCTCTGGCTGAGGCACCTCATTACTGTCTCCAAGTGTGACAACGTTGAAGCGGAAATCTAACATGCTCCGACCACATCCACGGTGGATAGGAATATTTACATCGAAATATAGCTAAAAAGGTTTTTTTTTTTTTTTAAAAGTTTGGAGGTCATTTCTTTCATATTTTGAAAAAGAGTTTGTAACCAAAACGGTGTGTCCTCCTGATCCCCTCCCACCTTGAGATATGGACATGTGAGACAAATGTGGACTATTTTAATTTCCTTACATATCTAGCGATTTATATATACTTATTTATTAGTATTACTTTTGCATAGTTACTTTATTCATTTTTATCATATGCTGCATATTATTTATATATATGTTTATGTATTTGTCATGCAGTATTATATATATATATCCAGAATGTTTTATTGTCCTGGTCTTGTTAGGAGATGTGTTGTTTTGAGTACATATATTAATAAATGTCAATGTCCAATACATAAAACACAAGCTTTCATCCAGTTATTTGACAGTGTTTCTGTTTTTCTGCTGTTTTTCTCTCATTAATTGAGAACTGGTGAAATTGTTTGGATACGAAGTAGAGTCGCTGGGATTAAGAACAAAGGATTTGTGGGACGACACTCCTCATTGTCTTTGTATATAACAATTATACAGTTAACTCTCTTTAACGGACTATCACACATATCAATATATACGTATATACAGTAGTATACTGTAATTATAGCAAGGTTTACATTATAAAGATACAGTTTCACATTTTCATATGTGCAAAGGACCAGGGATGGAGCCTTGAGGAACCCCTCCGACTCCTCTGTCCTGCAGTATTTCACTGAAGAACCATTTTAATTACAATTAGATGGTTATGAATAATAATGGCAGACTACCTGAGAAATTCAAATTCAGTCTCAACTCATAGTCGTCTGACACTTTCTTCTTGAGCACTTCTGTAAGTATTCACTGGCAGATTTTTGTGCCACCCAAGGGAAACCAGGCCATTGCCCAAATTGCTGTGGCATCTATCCAATTTTCAAGAATTTTGTGGTTTCCCAATCAAAAACGGGTCCGTTTTAATTATCCGTGGAGCAAACTCAAAATTATTGAGTTATTAGTGCACAACCATACCAATATATTATGTCCACTAAGTTCAACAAAAAGTTTATGTTTATATTTACAACATTTTTTTCTCATTTATCATCAAATGTGGTAGTACATTCTCACCCAAAAAAAAAAAAAAACAATCTGAAAAAAAAGAAAAGTTTCATATGTATGTGTAAACTTAGAAAGACCACCTGGAGTCTGTATAATTTTATGTAATGAAGTTCCCTTTATGTGCTTTCCTATTTAATGTACTGTGGTTGATTATCTACATTTTGATCTTGATGATTCCTTAAAATGTTTCACTTTGACTCTGCAGAATATGTTTATCGCAGACTGTAAAACATTCACTGTTGCTTTTTGTCTTGTCCTTATATGTGAAGACGTTTACAGCTGCAGATTGTATCGACTTTTATAACAATAAAATATTTGGCTGAAATGACTTTTATACCCTAAAGAGCTGTTTGCTTATGTGTCCCTCAGATCAGACTGTATTGGTACAGAAATGTTACTGTAGGTTCAGAAGTTCAGAGTTCTGTCGTCTCTGCGAGTCAAAGATCTAAAAGCAAAGTCATCACTTTAATAAATAAACTTTTTAAAAGTTTCTTTCTATTGAAAGATTGAACTAAATGAATTAACTGTCGTTTGACTGTTTATTTTAATAATTTTCTTTTAATGAGGCCCGTGTTTAGTTTAATTTGTTCTGATGTTGTTGACTGTAGTTTCTACTTCAAGACATTTATGAGCTTATGTTTTTAGAGCTTTGTCCTTTTTACATCTGTTATATTTACATAGTAAGTACATGTACTTCATTTAAGAAAATAAAAAAATGACACAATTAAATATTTTCAAATTGCAAATAAATGTTTTAATTCAATGTTTTGGTATATCACGGATACAGGTACAATTATTCTTTTTTTTCTTATTTCTTCTATTGTTATTATTTTCTTTACTGGTCTGTAGACCAGACCAATATTTTACTAAAAGTTTGTTGAGTGCTGCAAGATTTGTTCACATTTCATTCAGACTTACAGAAATATTGGCATTATTCAAATGTTAAACTTTATTCTTTAACTTTACTGATAAGTTTGAGAAACTAAAATTCAACTTAAAATAAATGAATATATTATAGTTTAATGTTAATTATTATGCTAATATGTTATAAATGTCCCTAAATTGTAAAGGTAGTCATGACTTTTTTACATTTATGTGGTGTGTGTGTTAATTTTCATTAATTCTAATTTCATTCTTCAAATAAAACTTTGATCTGTTGTGGTTTTGTACCTTCGTTCACATGCTATTTGATGGTTAGTATTTAATATTAATATGGATTACAATAATGTCTTTTTGGCTTTCTTCTTATCAACCCCAATCAATGTAATTCAGCGTTGGTTTTGTGCTAATGATTGTATTAGATTTGATTGGAATTTGTCACTCAACTTCTGGCTCAAACAGTTTGGAAAGGAGGCCAATATCCTCCGAACTTGTGCACATGACTCTAAGTACTCGGTGATCATTTAACTGTGAAGTTTTGAAAACTCAGCCCTGCATACAGAAAGTCAAGTGTTCCCAACCTGACACCAGCCGCCTTAAACTGCTCCGTCACCACGATCTCACTGGGTGGCTGAAGAGTGTTTATGAGGCTCTTCACACATCCTTAATACACGTATTCATGATGCTACGATGGAAGGTGTTCTTCAGAGTTTACAGCATGTTGCACATGAAGATGTGTAGAATGAAGCAGCAGCAGGAGGAGTTTACATCAGCACTGCTGCCTGCCTTCACAGAGTGTTGATATAACCACAGGCTGCTCAACCCTTTGCCCTTCACCACGGTCCTCTGCAAATGGCCGCCAGCTACCGAAGCTCTGCACGGACCTGGGATCAGCAGCACTATAGGGTCAACGTGGCAGCGGGGACTTACTGTATGCTAAAGGGACGGGAACTGAGCATGATGCGCCTTTAAAAGATGACTTAATGCCCTGGTTACGTTGGATATGCGTCTGAGGAAATCCTCCAAGCCTTTTAATTCTCAATAAAAGAGGCTCTGCCCCTCTGTACGCTGTGATCCTCAGCCACTGTCACTGGCTTTTTTTCCACGCCAGAAACTCAGACAGTGCGACACCCGACAAGCTCCTCTTGATGTTTAACATCACAAGCGATGAGGGAGTTGGCTCGATGGGGTTTCACAGCACATTCAGCATATTGTCGTGCCTTCTTTTGCTGAATATGTATCAGGATGTCTGTGGGGGAAAGTTATACCAAATCACTCAATTCTTCAGAAAAAAGAGGAGAGATCCTTCCTAACAGGCCTTTCGTCTTGGAACAAATGACTCCTTTCA
>KV751319.1:7119120-7147867 GCA_001698575.1 Mola mola
CTGATGCACCACAGGCAGCGAGCCAACAGAGTTACGGGAGGAAAGTAGGGGCAGCGAGGAGGGGGCAAGTATTTAAGAACAATCCTATCTGTGGATCCACTGTGGGCTAAACAAAGGATTGGGCCATATTCAGATAAGAACGCCCATGAAAGCAGGCCGGTCGTTATGTGAACGCGCTATCAGGGGGGGCCGCAGAGAGGCACTGGCCCATTTTCTTCTCTCTTTCAGGCCGTGTGGCTCTCCAGTGCATCATATGTCAGTGCTAGTTCTGAACATGCTCATCAGCGTCTCCCCGTCATGCAACTTCATCACGTCCACGCTGGCAGTCATGTGTCAGGGGCGGGAAAACTGTGAAATAGACAAATAGGACGGTCCGTTTGCCTGATGTGCCACAAAGCGGAAGTAATGCAGAGAAGCTGTATCACCCCCTCTGCACACACACCATCACCACCTTGTTCACGGCAATTATAAAAAAGCAATGTTTTGTTTTCAAGGTCAGCTCACTCAGACAACCGTAATTCATAAAATGGTCCACATCACAATTTGACTAATTTTTTGTTCTTTTGATTTTCAATATCTTGCTGTAGGTTTCAGCATTAATATTTTTATATTTAGTAATAATCTTATTTTGTCTCCACCAGTTCCTGTCCAATGGTTCTATATGTAATTAAAATTCAGCATTTCTCTATAAATATGTCTGATACAGACTTTTCTTAGAGATTTTGCTGAGTTGTTCACTTACATTAGCCCAAATATTGCCTGTTCATACCCGAAGAAAACACGGTTTAATTTAGGGTAATGGTTCATGTCAATAACTTCCAGGAGAGTCTCAGAGAACAAGAAGAGAAATCGGCAAACTCAACTGAAGGTAAAGTTAATTAAACTAGCTTGTCTCGTCTGTGAACACATCCGCCTGCACATCAGATTGTTTATGTTTATGATCCTGTGTTTTAACTGAGGTACCAGAAGTGGCACAATAATGTTAAGAAAATGATTAATAATAAAAAAACATTACTATTACTACTACTATTACTATTATTTCTATTAATAATAAGGTAGGTAAATAGAAAAAAACACAACTCCGTTAACCACCAAACCTTAAAATATTGGCACACCACACAAAATCTTTTGTGGAATTACAATTATTCCAAACCTTTCACCTTGTATATTTTAGGTTTTTACATGTTAATCAATATGAATTAAAATTGGTTAGTTTTTCTAATACATTTTCGATGATTTATAAGTATCAAATAAAATGAATAAATGAAATACTTTTGTATTTTTAGAATGTACAATTGATTCATGTTGTTTAAGAGCCATAACATAATATCAGATGTTCAGGTTTGCAAATTCAAGCTGCCTAATAATAGGATATTATTATACTATAATAAGAATAATTGGAAATTAGAGAGAGAGGACAGCCATTATGGCAGGATAAAATAAGATTTGGTGACATTATTCATGTAAAAGACAAAAAGATACACAATCTAATGAACCTATAAAATGACAAAACAACTTTTTTCTGTTATACTTGATGGCATTTTTATTTATTGTAATGCAGATACTAATCTTTAGATTTTTTTGAAGTATATAATATATTAGAAATGTATATCTATACATGTATATATGCATGCATAAATATCCACACGCACCTTAAACTCAACATTTAGTGCTTACGTGTGACTAAATTACATCAAAGTATTCAATGGACTAAAGCCTCACAGCACCGACACCATGTGATTTTATTTGAAGCTAAAAACATTTTGTCTCATTTTGGAACATTAATGAAACAGAAAATTAGATAGATAGAGATAGAGATAACTTTATTAATCCCCGAAGGGAAATTAATTTGTCACAGCAGCGATATTGTTCTGGTACAGGACCAGCTGACATATAACACCATAAAGGTATAGAAGTATAAAGTGAAATAAAAATAAAAGTACAAAATATACACAGTATTGGCAGTTGTAGAAATTCAGAATTTAGATATGCATTTACATAAAATTCCAAATTAGTGGGAATGATAGATCTGGGAACCCCTACCATCATAGAAGTGCGAATATTCCTAATGATTCATTCTTTATTTGCTTTTTCTGAGTTGACCGCCGGCATCATCGCCACAGGATGGGATGCTCCAAATTAAGAAAAAGAGGCTTTCAACTAATACATGTATCGGCCTTGTGTCTAAGCTTTATTATAATAGAATATAAAAACAAGCTTAGCTTTTAACTCAGACACCATGAACTCTGCATGACACGGGGTTCATGCAAAGGTTATTGTTTCAAAATTAGCTGAAAGAACCACAGGGTCGACCGGGGACTTTCTCCCCAATATTACCAGTACTCTCCACTGGGGGGCAGTATACTACCTTGTTTAGGGAGATGCTGCTGTTGGTAGCAGAGCAGTGAATGAATAGAGGGAAGTCAGAGAGATATATGACCCCTTGATGAACTGCAAATCTGCTGGGAGCTCAGCAGGGCATTGCTGACTGCTTAAATGCCAACCTCCACCTGGAGAGAATAACAATGACAATAATACATCTGTGTGAGCAGCTTTGTTTTTGAGGATGTGATCGTATTTGAATTTCTCAAATGCAAGCAAGCATTTGGTGAGGGTTTTTTTTTTTTTTTTTCAGGAGGTGGTGGTTAACCATGCTAACATGTGGTCAGAAGTGCTCCAAATACTAGGTCTTGTACATCCAACGTTTGGGGTTTGTCCACTGTGTCTGCTCCTGCAGATGAAACCCAGCGAACATTTTCCTCTGAGCGACATGAGACTCTTGAAGACTCCTGTTGCCAGATCACTTCTCTAAACAATCCCCCTCTTTTCTTACCCCGCTTTCTTGGCGCTCTCCCTTGCTTTCCTCCATGTCTTTACTTCGTTTCCTAACAAAAGCCAGTACCAGGAGGCACATGATTAGGTCGCCGCTAATTGGTATCAGATTCACAGGTTTGGATCAGCACCGCGCTGGCTGGAGCCAGAGTGTGTTGAGCTGTTTGGCCCGTCCTCAGCTTCTCCTTGGAGTTGTAGGCCTGGCATCATGCACAGCTCCGAGCACGCACATGTATGAGCGCTTTCATGTGCGAGCCAAACTCTGATCAGAGGCCCTCCATATTGACAGCTTTCATGGTTTGTGAGCACCTTGACAGTGAAGAAGCTGGGCACTGAGGCGTCTGCAGTGTGTCTGAAAGAACCAACCAGCGTGGAGAGACGACTGAGGGAGGCGGGGCAGACAAGGGGATTAGAAAACGGTGGTCTACCTGCCATTCTTTTCACCTCTGTGATCCCCGGACACAGTAACACACATGTACATCTCACCAAAAATCGAGGGAAGTGTAGACACACTCTCGAATTTGTAACGACTAAAACAGTCAGTTTCAGTCAGTGAACGGTGTGTGTTTTCTGTGGGGTTTCCTTTTATGGAGGAGGAATCTTATGATTGGCTGCGCTGCTGAATTTGTCTTGGCGAGGCAACCCGGTGTGTCTCGACTCTATCTCAGTGACAGGACTTGGCAGACAGTTGGGGGACAGTGAATGGGAGTTGGGTCAGCTGCAGTGAAATGAAAACAAAACAAAAAAAAGTGTGGGGACACCATCACATTCACGTAGGATGTTCTTCTCCAGGGGACATTGCTGACCCAAAAAATAAGTAACAATCAGAATGTCAGTGGCTGAAGGCTGGTTAAAGGCCATAATGCTAGTGGAGCGATAGCAACTGCCAACAGTTGGCTGCTGCTCTGAGTACGGATATGAGGCAGCAGCCGCGAGGGGTTTCCTGCCAATAGTGCAACGATTCCCCGGCATCAAACACTTGGCAGCTTTACTGCCACCTCGCTTTTGCTTAACCCCTTATTTAACCTTACAAGAAGGGTAAGAACATGTCTTTTTTTGACAAGCCACTTGGGGGAGGGCTCAGAGCAGCGACCCTGTCATATCTGTGAAGCACAAAGTGCCGCCAAATTTAAGAAGAACAAAAAAAACAAACTGGCAGCTGAGGAAGCTCAGATCCAGTACCTTTGCTCAAGACAATAACCAAAAGCCTTGATCCGATCAAATCGAATGGACATAGAATTAAATTGCACATGAAAATCAGTTGCGTTGCAATAGTCTAAAACTAGCATTCACTAAAGTAGAAAATGTCGGAATTGTCCATATTCACCTTGCCCACTCAAAACACTTTTAACACGACAGGCCTGCATTCACCCATTCACACACTGGTGGCGGTCACTATCTTGCAGGGCTCCACCTGCTCATCAGAATCATGAACCAATCACACACACGATGGCACAACAGTGGGAGCATTATGGGGTTCTTGCTCAAGGACACTTCAACATTTAGACTGCAGGGCTTTACTAACTGAGTCGCAGCAACCCGGGTGAATAGAAGAGCTCAGTTAAAGGTAATGAAAAGTGCTAGCACAGCTGCGTTCATACTTGTTTAATTTAAGACATAAATAATTTAATATTTATTTAGAAAAGCAAGCTGCATTAGGCCTACTTACTCATTCAGCAGATCTTTCAAGTTGGTTGGATGAGTAGAACTGACGACTTTGTACTTATGAACCGTTTCTAACTCATCTCAGACTCGGTGTCTTTACAAACCCTGCTGGTGACTCCCAGTGGCGCCACACTCGTGAGGACCTCTTCCTGTGTCTCTGGCTCTTCACTGCTGTTCCTGTCACTCTCTTGTTAGGTATCTAACAACCTCCTGACACTCCTTTTGCTCCCTCCCCACCCACATATCGTTTTTCTGCCAGAGGACGTCAGTAACCACCTGGGGTAGCAGAAATTAGAGGAGTTCCATTTCAGTGGCAGGGGGCTTGGAAGTGACTTTCAGGTCAGACTTTCAGGAGACTAACATAAAGATATACATTATTCACTGTATGCTCAATAAAGGGTTTTAACATCTAGTGAGCTCCTGGACAGATCGAGTGGAGATTCCTATAATGCAAACCAAATGCAGAGATCAGACTAAAGCTGTGTACTTTGCCAAAGCCACACAAAGATCTCTGTTAAATAGAGTAAATGGAGTACGACAGTATCAATTATTCATAACAGTGTTCCAGGTTGCGTTCACACCTGATAGTTTGTTTCCTTGGTGCGCACGACCTCAGACTACGCTTGAACCAACCCAACCCAACCGTACCAGGGGGACAAACGCTCCGGGGTTTCGGTTCAAATGGGCTAGATAGGGCTGGTGCAAACACAACCCGAGACGACCCTGTTTAATCAGGCCTTTCAGCAATGTAAACTGTTTACAAAAAACAGTAATGTCTGTAGAGGACGTCATGTTCTCGCTATCTACTCAAGCCCCCACTGAAGACCAATCTTCTCGCGCGGACAAAGAAATTGTCTTTTTTCTCATATTTTATTTCTGTCTTCAAATTTGAATCAAACACACAAATACAAATACACCTACAGTAGCATTAGCAAATACAACAGTACATAGAGCCATGTGGCTACTTCAACCAACCACTGGCCCAGGTAGTGGCCAGTTATTTGTAGACAGCCTTCATCCCCGTCCTCCATCTGATAAGATTTACAAATGAGAACCTTTGATTGGAAAGGACATTTTCCCTGCTACAATTTCATGTGTAATACAAGGGAGGAGAGAAAAAGGAAATGTTACTTTCAAAAACACATCATTTCCACTTGTTCTGATGGAAAGTCATCTCTTTTGCTTTTTATTTAAACCTGCACGGTGAGGTCAGAAGGATTGTGGTGCCACATTTTTAAAACTTTATTCGTGGAAATACAATCCCGTGGCCATTTTGCTCAGCCAGCGTCACCTTATCCTTACCGTGTGCCCCATAGCAGCCCTCACGCACTCTGAACCTCTTCCAAATGCAACAATCGGGGACCGTACACGCAACGAGGAAAAACTGATACAACACCATCTCTCTTTTTCACTTGTCTCCCTTGTCTTTCCCATCGTAAGTCTCCCCTTCTTCCCTGCTGGCACATCAGATCAAATTAAAACTGGATGCAGGGGAAGGGAATAGCAGTAATGGGGCCCCAAATGCCCCCCCACCATCCTTAGAGAAAGAGACTGGAGACAGCAATTTGCAGCCACCCCACTGCCCCCTATATACTCCTAATAATCCCCAGTAGAAACCGAAGAGAGGAAGAAAGGGGAGCGACTGTCACACAAAGACGTTACAATAACAGAACGAAAACCAACCAGCTTATAAAACCAAAACCCCTCCATAATCTGGGCTCTACGGGGAGGCCCAGGAACAAGTGACAGGGCTGGTGTGTGTGTGTGTGTGTTGGTGTGTGTGTGTGCCCACCGGTACAACTCATGGGTAACAGATGGTGCGTTATCATTGGCTGGGATCGGCCACGCAGCACACATTCCTAGACGTGCCGGTAATGCCGGTTGTGATATTTAGTTAAAGCTAACTTCACAGAGAATTACACAGTAAATTGCCATCAGAGCGCGTTCATTACTCGATGCATCATCGGTGTTGAACATGCTGGAGAAGAGAGGGGGGCAAGCAATTACACCTGTGTGCCACCTTTTTAATTATGCATCCGGAGCGCAGCGCGTTAACACCAGCCTGACCCAACGCGCCCTGCCAACGGCAGCCACAGTAAAAACACGCTTCCTCACCTGGCTGCCCCAAAAGCTGACCCTTTAGGAGCGTCACTCCACTGCCACCCTTTTAATAATGCCCTTTTACTCTTGAAGACCTTATTAAACACTGTCACTCAGGCTAAATACCAGGAATAGTTGGATAAAGGCCTAAACAAGGATGGGAGGGGAGAAAAGGAGGGGGGAGAAGGTACATGGAGTACTCTCAGTGATGGATCTGTGAGAGTCCATAAATGTGGGTGTTGTGGATGCGGCAGCTGAAAGAACTTTGGAGGGGGGCCAAGTGAATAATGGCTGGGGTGAGGAGTTCAGGCTGGAGTCCAGCAGGGGGGCCGGCGATCACTGAGACTGCACGCCGTGATGGTTGGTCAGCGAGGAAGATGATTGACACCTGGCATAACTGCCTGGAAGATTGACAAATGCGGTGGGCATGTTAACGCCTGGGGGGGTGCAGTGATGGTGGCGGTGGCCTCCTGCATGTCTGTGTGAGTGCAGCAGTGTGCACCTGAGCAAATGTTTAAGTGGTTCTCTGAGGTTGGAACATACGTTGGAGTGCATGTATTTGTCAGGAGTGCTGTCATGAATGTGTGCCACCATGAACTTGAGTTTCTCCCACACGAATCTAAGACTTTCAGCTAATGTTATGTACTTATTTTCCTATTTTGGTATTACAGCCCTATGTGACATAATTTTGCACCTTTGCAACAAACCACAGGGGCAAATGACAAGTAATGGCGAAGTAAATAGCTCCTGCCCAATCTTCCAAATAATAGGGTGAATTATTTTTTTCCTCACACAATAAAAATTAATGCCATAGAGTGATTACCTACTACAGGTCATTGCATTTTAAAAAAAAAAAAAATAATGTCACTATTTCCATGTGATTAATGCGGCGTCAGATATTTCCTTTACATCTCAATGCGAAAGCAGGTATTCAACCAAAATATACTGTTGTAAATGATTCCATTGACAGATTCCATCAATGCATGAAGGAAATGCATTTTTATACAATGTCATCTGAATATAATGTTATGCATTTCTGACATTTTGAAGACAGGTCTATTATTTGTGTTTTTGAGATTTCAATATAATTCTATGGCGTCCATAGTTTACGAGATATAAAAAATGATGCATGTTTTAACATCAAACATAATTTTCCCAATGTGTAAAGCACCTTTTCCTGTGTAATCCAGTTTCCCACCCGTGCCTTTATATTTCTGAGCTGCAGTCACAACATGCAGCATTGTGACACTTTACAGGATTGTTTTGTATGCTTCAGAACACTGTCTGCTGCTGTCCCTTTCTCATTCAGATGCAGAGTCACGTTTTCATCAACAGTAACAAACAAATTGTGTGAAAAGATTTGAAATTATTGACATTTTCCTCCAAATCCAAGTTTAAACCTCCCTGTAACACCTCAGTCTCCTTGTTAACACTGTCAGCAAGCTACAGTACTTTGCGTCTCAGTGGAGGCAGGGGAGGCCATCAGGGTTGTGACCTGTGTTACGGCTCTGTGCTAATGGCTTAGTGGGAGTTTAGAGAACATTTAAGAAACATCTAAAATGTGTCTGCCAGTTTGCAAAAATCTGTCAGCTCAGCTATAACTCAAATATAATAGCACAACATTTAAAATTGGCTTATATTAACACTACACTAGAAATACAGAATTTAGTGAGACAATGACTGATGGATCAGTAAAATGACTTTGTTCTGATTTTAAATAGTCTCGGTACCCCCCTGTGAGAGACATGGCACATGATAAGGCTTATCAGGGGGTTTGTGACAGGCTTAGCCCACTGTTTACTGTGAGGAGTGACATAGTGATGGCAAAATGAAAATGAGTTTCCAAAGCATCATGAGTAACTACGCATACATCACTTGCCTGGAGACAGGGTGGATTATGGGGAATTAGGGAGCACTGTGTGCTGTGGTGCTGGAACCAGAGGGTCGTCTTGTTGTCAGCACCAACAACACTGACACAGAAACAAACACACACAGATGACACTGATAGAAACACAGGCACAAGGTAGAGGTGGATATGTGTATTTTATGTGCTACCATGCTGTGTGATGCATGGCTGTGAAGACATTCAGTATGACGCCTACATAAATTCTCTGACACACACACGCCACCTCCCAGCGGCGTACGTGTGTCCCCGATCCAACAGTAGCAACTGTAACAATGACAGGGTTTAGAGGTGCAACACTCGCCCTCCTGTAGATTGACATACGAGACTGCTGTTCGCACAGTGCAGCCATTCACAGTCTTGGAGCTCGATCACTCACTTTTAGCCAACACTAACCTGCAGCTGTGCGCTCTTATAATTAACAGTGAGGCCTTTACGTGAAATGTCAATGTGAATTCAGGCTGTTCGCGACAAGCATATCTAATGCAAACTGTTTCATGTACGGATCCAGCCTGGATTCAGCGTTCTGCAGAAGTCAGGCTTAAGATACTTTTTAACATATCATATTTGCACATATAGTGTATTATAATTGGAAGAAAACACAATTTTTTTGATATTAAAATGACGAGTCATAACAGAAAAAGAAGAAACTAGTCATTTGAAATATCAAATTAATAAAATAATCTTGACTCAAGTTTATTTATTGGCTTTTCCTTAAACATTGTAACACGTAATTGGTGTCAGTTGATGACTTTTTCTTAACTAAAGCCACTGTTTTCAATACCACAACTTTTTTATACTGAAACAAAAACAAAATTTATACTGAAAATAGTATTATATAATAAACATACAACTGTAAGTGGCCCCATCCAGCACAATACAAAGCAGATGGTTGACTCAAAATGAAAGATACTCTGTGTAAAAATAATTCTACTGAATGTGGGTTTGACTGATAATCCTGGCACAGTTGTAAAACACACATGGCACACACAAAGGAGGGCTTGCAGAATATTTGAAAATAGTCTAACCCTGACCTCTACCCAATTCCAACACAAACCTTAGATCCAACGCTTTACTTTCAAACAGTCGTTCTCACTTTCCTGGCAAAAATGTCTGTTGGTTACTAACAAGTGCAGTTACATATGTGCATTTATACCATGTCTCGTGCATATCTCTCACAGCCCCTGCCAGTTGTCTGTCAATGTGCACAAGGCCTGAGGGACCCGATTAAATCCTTCTAGAGACAGGGTGACGGATACCGAGGCCTGTGCTGAACACACACACGCACAAAGAATGGATGATGGCATGTCCGGCGCGAACTGATGAAACTGAGCCGACAACATTTACTCCTAAAATGAGTTACCTCTTATTCCAACACAACACTGTGTGTCTCAGTGAGCTGGAATATTTAACAGCCCTGAAACCTAATTAACCACAAGCAACAAATTACAGTGTTTAGCCTGAACTTTGTTGACAGTTTACTGATCCCAGGTAGAAAATTGAAAGCCCCGCAATAAATATTTTGTTGTGATTGCCTGCAAATAATGAAAGACAAAATAATGTGTACTCATAAACATTTCATTGCCCTGGCCTACGCGGCCAATTAAACCAAATGTCTGATTTAAGCTTTATTTCTATAATATAACACACATATTATTTACCCAGTGTTGTTCCATGCTTGAGAAATATATCCAACGTAATTTTTCGCTCAGTTATAATATCTGTAATAACAACTGCATGCAGTAAAGTGACCTGTAAGCTTGAAAGCTACAGGCTGACGTGGCAGTGCCAATATCCGGTGATTTCAGTAGATGAATACTTCCCAAGTTACTGCTCTTCCAAAAGGCTGTTAGCAGCTTCAAATGAGTTGCGGACGTGCAGTATTTTGGTGGATACTTTATTGTTGCTTGTTGCATCACTAAGGGGCTGCAGCTAGGCAACCCGGAGTGAAAGCCTCTACCTCCAGGCTTGAGAATGACGGTAACGCAGTGGAAAAACAGATGGTGATGAGATAGTGGAGCTTTTTGGCATGGCGCTTCAAAATTTTCGATGATCTTTTGTTGCCTTTGAATGTCAACTAGCTCTGCTACGAATGGCCATAGCAGCTGTAATAATACTGCGGCGAAAGATCACAAAGGGTTATGACTATATTTCTCCAGTGAGATGGGGAATGTTACTGAAGATTTTGTTATTGCAATGTTGATCAAAAAATTCGGTATTTGCTGCTATCATGCCAAAGATTGCTAAACGTGCATGTGTCTTTGGTTGTTACCATTTGATTGAGTCAAAACAGCTGAATGGGCATATTTATTACCCAATGTATTATGGGTAAGATGACACACATTAAAATCTGCCCAGAGCTGGAAGGCTGCATGGTCGCAGTGGGAGAAAGGAAGTATTTTATTGACAGATGACATAGAATTATGGCTGCCCCCATCTCCTCTCGCAGATTAAGAGTATGCTATTGATTGATGGCATCAACATCTGAAAAATCCCCCATTTTCTCACCCAACAAGCATTAACTGAACTGCTCCCAGAAGACAGAACTTGTTGTCCAAGATACTTATGTGCCAGTATATTTATGGCAGTATATTTCTCCAGGGGAAAGGGAAGAGTTTGAACATTCAAACTTGCATTTTTTCTTGAGTATGGCGTATATAATAGTCATCTCGTTTCGGAGGAGATCTCCTGTATCCTTGGCTTTTGGAATCCATATGTGCAACTGAGCCATCCACCTCCAGTATTATTATATTTTTGATGAACAAGCCACGTGGGTACAGTCCAAACTCAAGGGTACAGCCCATCTATCTGCCATCTGTCAGCAACTTGTCATCTGGCTGTAGTAATTACACAAGCATAAATACAGCCAGGAGACAGTCGTTTGACAGCTGAATGAGATCTATGTGGGGCATGTTTCTGTGCGTGTCTCTGGTGAGCTGAAACGACACCAAGACAAGAAGCCTTCGTCTCAGGAAGTGACCCAAGACTTTTTAGCTTTTATAGGCCAAAACTGGTTTGAGGTGTGCAGAGCACACACTTGAGGAAAAGTACTGATACTGTACTGAGTGTTGCCAAACCCAGAGTCAACTGTTTTTCATCATACAGGGGTGTGTTTAATTAACTGTGAATAACTGGTACCTGGGGCCTTGTTTTTTAACTTCGGATGTGTGATGATGCTAGGGTTCAAAATTTCACAAAATATTTTTCCTTTTCTTGTGAATTCCTCCAGATTAGAGGTCAAGTGCTAAGAGAAAGTAGCTCGAGGAGCTAAAAGCTATACAGCAGTGTTGGGCAAGTCAACACGTTGGAAATCACTCTTTTCAACACTAACAATGCTTAAAAAGTTCCTCTCCTCGCTCTGCACTGTCTGGTCTGAGCCGGTCACGAACCGTTATGAGTGAGTAAGTGGGCCTACAGTGCGAATGTATGAGTTTGTGTTTAAGTGGAACTGACACAGAGGCACAAAGGTCTGCACTGACTTCTAATTCATCTTTGCAGTGGCAGAGTCAGGATGTTTAGGGGCCGGGGTGACTAGAAGGCACTTTATCGTGATTTGACCACCGGAAGGGCATCCAAGAGGACACTTTCAGGGTGTTTTTTTTTTTCAAACATCGGGTCTTTTCCCCTCTTTAGCCTCCATCAGAAGGGATAAAGGCCAAGCCAGCAGAGGAAATTGGTTCCGAACAGGCGTGTTCGCTATGCCTTTAATTCATCCAAGAAAATTCTATTTAACAAAGACATGACACGCTGAGGTCACCTAGCATCAGGGTCATTCTCTGCAAAGAAAAGTCCATGTGTTAGATTTAAGTGGCTCTCTGCCTCTGAAGTTCTTCTGGTTAAAAGGTTTATTATACTTTTATATTCCTTATTCCTTGCACAATATTTCTTTAGCGTAAGGTCTTTTTATTTTGGTGAAAAAGCTTATTTCTTTTTAAATCTAGATTACCACATCTTCAAATTCCACTGACTGGTGAAAGCTTCAAAAAAAATTCTTTCAACAAGTGTTTCCTGTCTTCCCAAGGCATCTGAATATTAAAATAGCCAATGAATAAGTTGAAGAGAGGATGTTTTAGTGCATCTTTGAATAGATAACCTGTGGGGGGAAACGATTTGTGGAAGCAATAACATACACCCTATAAACCAGTTGAGGAGATCAAGGAAACAGACATTTGACTCTGCGACTCTGTAGGGAGGGTGAAACACCTTAAATCTTCTGTCTTTAACACAGCATTTTAGACTACAGCCAGGTTTTTTATCTTTGTGTGGCGGTAGTAGTAAAAGATTAAAGTTTTCTGCTTAAATTGTGGGTCAGCACAAGATGGTCTGCCTTCATAGACCTCCCAGACATTAAGCAACAAGGACTCTTTTTACAAGCGGGGAAAAAAGTCCCTCTGAGTAGAAGCCCAGTTTTTATTAGCAATTATTCCAAAGCACTGTGGTTGTCCGGCAGTACAAAATAAATAAATTAAAATAATTTATTGGAACATTTATCTTTCAGATAACCTAATAGTTTACTATGGTTAAAACTGTACCATAAAAACTTTAGTAAGGCCTCATATTTAAGAAGAATTTCCCCATAGCCATTGCCATAGATGACAGTTTTCTATTATAATTTTATTTATCTGGTCAAGCATGTCACATTTGTGCTTATCAGTTTTTTAAGGTGAGATACCCACTTGTGTCACCTGCAGGCTTTATGAGTTAGTTTTGACTTGTGATCTGAATTCCTGGCAAAGTACAAAGCTCAGGGCCAATGTCCATATGGTGGTTTTTATGTTTTTTGACCATAATTTTCGACTTCCAGTGAGAATAGAATGTATGCAGAGAAAACATGCAGCACCCAGTGACTTCTTACAGAGAACTCCACCTTTTCCTGGTGGGCGCTCTGGGCAAATCGTATCAAAATATCTGAGTCTAATTTATTTAACAGTATAGAGTCCATATGAAAAGCATACATTTGCACAAACTCAGAAAATGGTTTGCACCGTGCGCACACAACAGTCTGCAATTTCCTTTTAGAAATCCTAAATCAACTTGAAATCTGAGCATGTGGGTCAGGTTCCCATCCTGTTCCCACCGCAGAATTTGTATGTCTGCTGAGTGTTGCTGAGGGTGTGGTGTCCCACACCTTGGGATATCATTTAAAAATGGAATCTTATTCAGCGAATACAATCCATTTAAATAACATTGGAGTGAAAGATAAAATGTGATGGTTGTGCCAGCTGTCAGTGGCCATACCTGTCGACTTGAAGCAGTCCGTATGAGCAGGTGGTTTAGATGAGTCAGTGAAGAACCCGGAGAAGGCAAAGTGTGTCTCCAGTCAACTCGGTGCACCTGACGGCAAATTGCAGACCTTGAAAATAGATGAAAAATAAGTCCTACTTGGTATTCAGTGTTTGTTCCATTTTGTTGAATGTGGTTTTATGTTATCATGGGTTTCCACTCTGGCTGATGATAATTTCAGTCGGTTTCAGTTTGTTTCGGTGCAGTCCTCTCCTCTCCTCTCCTCTCCCTTCCCGTCCCATCCTAACCTATCGGGGGATGTGAATTCTCACGCTGAGGCAGAGCTGAAGAAACATTAACTGATGACTCAGATATAAATGTGCTCATGGAATAATTTTGGCACACAAACATGGACCTAGAGACCTGATCAAAGTTTGATATTAAGTGAAATTAAACAGACATTTCATTATACAATCACACTCCGATTCACCACCACGTTACATTTCTATCACCCTCCGAGTGGTAAGATTCTCACCTTGTGTGTTAACATTAGGTTACTGTAGGTTAGGTTATCCACTGAACTAATACCAACAGGCCTGAATCCCTCATGTGGTTGTTCGTTGGTTTGTTTGTTTTTGGGAAGACAGGCTCTGACGGTGAGATCTGTTTGTGTGGATCCAGTCTGAGTCTGGGTGTAGGCCGGGCATCAGATCAGGCCATGCCTTCACAAAAAGCCTCGTCTTATTGCAGGAAGAGGGCAGCCAGCCATGACGGTTACAGTTTGACGTGGAAATTTGTCTTTCTCCTATCCTATCTCCTCTAGTTCACCGTCTCTCTCCTCTCCCGCTGCTTTGGCCGCCTCTTCCGCCCTTTCTCCTCCTCACCGCTCCCTCTTGAATTCTTAAAACACACCTCTGCTCTTTTCCCCTCTCACCTCTCACCATTAGATCTCTGTCTCTTCTCCTCTCCCCCGTCCTGAATTTGTTTATCAGTAAACGCTGAATGCTGACCCAGCAACACTGCTGGCTCCCCACCATCTGCATTTGAGCTTGAAGAGGCCAAGGACAGCTGGCCAGACAAAACTCTGATATCTTAATCTGATGGAGCTTTTCCTTCTGACTTTTTACTTCTTTTGTGTGTTAGTTGCATTGCTTATCGAGCCAATTGCTTGAGCACTGGTGAGTTGGACGGCCTGTGACTCAAACTCATAAACCCGGTCAGAATTGCGAATGGAAACCTGAGGTCAGGAGAGTGTAATGAATTTAGAATTTGGCTTATTTGGAACCCTGATGTTGCTTCCTCTCTTAACCTCTTAACACGGGTTGATCTGGGAAACTGTGATGTAGAGGTTTCAGTAAAGATGTGACCACAACACCCTCTGATTTTGAATTGCTTGGTCCATCCATTTCATTTTCCTGCAGTTGGACTTGAGCCAAGCGCAGACTTTTAGATGATTTAGATGAACTCTGCTCAGATCTATGACTCAGGGGATGTCAATGAATAACAGGTGAGGTGAAGTAAGGACAAATGACATAAATGCAAAATAGTGCTGGGCCTTAAGCAGTCAGCAAAAATTGGATCTGGAAATAGAAAACTTTAAGCATGTTACTCGATGCACTGAGGAATTACTTTGCCCAAACCAGAGATGGTTGTGAAAAGAGTTTTACTTTGTTCATGCTTTTTTTGAATTAAGTGTTTTACGATGAGTTATGGCAATCAACATTGTTTCTGGTGAAGGAGAGAACAAAAGGTGCAAGGTTTCTGTTTAGTAAGAAAACAGGTGTTACAATGATTTTGTCCTTGAAATTTTGTGAGTTTGATTTGTTTGATTTGAGACTGAAACTTTGAAAAACATAATTTTGCCTCTTGTATACATGAGTATTGCAAACCTTTCAAAATGTCTAATTTTGATGCCACTAGTTGATTCATTTGGGCTTATCTATGGTAACTATGGAATGGATTCCCATAGAAATTTAATACAAATCCTCTTGGTGCCAAACATTTTTGACATAACTTGACATCATTGTGATGGATTTCCATGACCCTTCGATTCCTTTTAATCTCAGTGTCATGGTTTATGTTTTTGCTTGCTGTTTTGTTTTGCCTGTCCTATTGCTCTCTGTGCTCCTGCTTCCCCTGCCCCTCCTCCCTGTGTTTTTTCGCAGTGGGCGTTTCTGCTCTCTTCCTCCCATGGCTGACGACACACCTGGCCCGCATTTACCGGCAATCAACCCACTATATATAACCTCCTTGGACTTTTATTCAGTGCCAGAGTACTCTGCCTGTTCGGTGAGCTCTCGCGTGTATTCCTGCTATTTACAAGTCTCTCGTGACTGTTTTTTTTTAATCGTGTCTTTTCTCTGTTTTCGTTCTGGTTATGTGGTGTGCCTCTGCCTCGCCTTGGTTGTTCTTGTGATTTTTGATTCAGGCTTGTTTGTTCTGCCTCGCTTTCTGTTCTCTCCTTCTGTTGTTACTTTGTTGGGGTTTTTTTAGAACGTCCGGCTCAATCTCCATTTCCTCTTTTGGTTGTACTTTGCATATTGTTACCGGTATCTTCACAGACTATTTCTGTTGGACTGTTTTTTGTAAATAAAGACTTTGTTTAATCTGATCTGTTTTTGCATTGAGGTCCCATTTTGTGACTCGTGACACTCAGGTGGAATTGTAATTCTTTATATTGAGTTTGAGTTTGAGTCATGTCAAAACTCAGCTTACCCTTGTGTTGGTGCTTATCGATGACACTGGGGAAAAAAAAATCCATAATACAGGCCAATTCAGCCAATCCACTGTTCCTATTAGCTATACTAATGCTAATACTAATAATATAAAAACATCAACACTGAGCATAAAAACAATAACAATAAATAGATAAGCAATAATAATAATTAAGTTAAGATAGAGGTAGATGAAAATAAGTTACTCTGCCAGCATTATCAACAACAGCATACCAGACAAGCCACAAAAAAAGGGAGACCCACATGTCAAAATGACATATGGGTCCCTTCTTATGGGCTCTGTGGCTGTCAAAGGGCATGTGGGAGAAGAGCTGTTTCTTCCTAGTTCTCATGCTTGAGTCTTAAAAGTTACAAATATCAGCTTTAACCAAAAACACCCTGTCTCCAAACCAACAGAGCTGCTGGGATGGCTGTAGACATGAAATTGTTTTCGAGACCAACAGCCTTTCATGAAGTGGGGTTCAACTTCAGAAAGAAGTGCTACTGCAAAAAACACAATAACAGCATTACTGACCACCATTTCAAACCTCAGGAAACCTCCATGTATGGATGTTGAGGCTGCTGCTCTTGTTTCTGTGTGGTCTCCTTTGGTCTTCACACACACCAACACAGAAACACACATACACACACACACACACACACCAAACAAGTGCACACAAAAAACCCCCACAAACTCATCAGGAGAAAACAAAAAGGGCCTATAGTGATTTCCTCTGAACAAAACAAGCCAGTTAAGAAGTGGACTGCTGTAAGAAGAGAGGGAATAGCTCGTGGCTGAGATGAGCACCATAACAACAAACAAAAAAGTAACAATAAAAACAACCACAGCCCCCGAGAGCCTCTATATAACCTGAATTATTCATGAGCCCAATAAAGTGAAAATAAATATTTATATTGGCCATATTGAAAGATTTAACAAAGAAATGATGTAATGCAAAAAAAAAAAAAAAAAAAAACCTCCTGCGCCTATCAAATATTCATTCAGAACTTTTAGGAGTGTTCGGTGAAGAGAGAGCCTTGAGTATAATAGCATGCAGATCTGAGGGTAGATTTGAAGAAATCCAGCTGACAAACCAGTGTCTGTTGCAGTGTTTGGATTCCAAGAACAGATGCACAGATGGCCTGTATATACTGTGCATTTAAGATTTAATTTATATACTATCTGTTTTCTATTTTGCATTGTTAGAAAATATTTGATGCAGTCTGTTTTTAAAAGCGAGAACTTGTTTTTCAGTGCAAAAGGTGGAGATTCAGACACATGTTTTTTCATGTCTCGTCTGTGCCTTCTAAAGAAAATTAATCTTTCTAATTGAATGAATATGCTGACTTGGCTATAGTCATTAAAACCCCCCTCCAACACAAACACACACACTATATCTCTGTTTAGACTTTTATAAGCTTTTGCAGACTTTTTTACAGACTGTACTGCAACTCTATGTGCAGAAAAGATTTCGGCTGGACAATCAAGCTGCGACTGGCAGTTTGTGGCAATAAATTCTATTAAATCATTCTCTTTCTCTGATTAAAGCCAAAATCTAGTGAAAAATACAGGGAGGGGAGGAAAAACAAACCACTCAACTCAGAATGGACCGGTGCAGGTTTTTATTTTGTGGAACTGAAACAGGCCGCTCTTTTATTGGCTGGCAACTCCTACCCCACTGCAGAAGGCAAACAGAGACATGAAAAGAGGCGAAGGGAGCCGGGGACATTTATCTATTGAAGGATGTAAAAGAGGCTCATCCGGACATCCTGAGTAGAGCATGAGAAAGAAAGAGAGAAATGAGAAGAGGCAGAGGCCTGAGGAGAGTGTGGTTAAGTGTGAGGCTTTTCAAAAGTGTAAGCCTACAGTGTGCATTTCAGTGGGAAGGCTTCTGTTACCGAGTGTGAACATTTCTTTATATACAAGGCATAAATTGGATTTTTATGGAATTGTTTATAAAGTATTTTATTAAATCACTAATTTTCCATTGTACAACATAATAAGGAAAGTCCATCACTAAGTAAAACCAATAATGCCTTCAATTCAAGGATTACAATATTATAGGTTAAATTTAGCATTATTGTATTTTGGTGTAGTTAATGACCAATTTAATGCACCACCCAGCGAGCACATGTTAGTTTGGAAACATGCTGAAGCTCAAATGCTCACGGTGGATCATTAGCAGTGAGTTCTAACTTTGCTGCATTCATCATGAACTTCTATTTTTACCTTTGAGGACCACCTGCTCTGTCTATGTCTGTGAAAGCTGAGACAGCAGAGCCTCTTTCAGCTCAAAATGTTTGAAAGCTCTGAGCAGCACAGTGGGACAGAGAGGCAAAATGGACTGAAATTGTGGGACGGTGGACAGGTTATTATGGTTATTAAGTACTGGGAATGGTCAGGCTCTGACGTTAAACCAAGAGCAGATCGGAGGCTCACAACTTGATGTTCAGACAGGTGAATAGACTATATTTAGCAGTAATCTAGCAGTGTGTGCGCGTACTATGTGGTGTGGAACACTGCGCTCTTTGCAGTATGATGGGAGAATTTGGTAATGAATGATGCTGACAGGCTGCAAAACGTGGCCAAAGAAATGGAGTGTCTTGTCAGTTTGGCCGTAAGGGCTTTTTGGATTGATGCTGTTAAGTGATGTTGGATCACAATTGAATGAAACTTTGAATTTTTAATGTACCAGCGGCATTATACTATATAAACATCCATTCAGCATAATCTCTAACTGCAGTGGAATATTTCCTCAAAGTACATTTTAACTTACTTTTACTTTTCTATTTTAGTCTTATAGCTGCGTTTGCTTGTACTTGAGTAAAACTTGTGCCAACCAACATTTTTCTACTCCCTGAAAAATGTTCTAGTATTTTTTAACACCTGTTTTTAAACATGCATAGGTGTTTGTCAGATGATGTGTGTGTTTACAGAGGGGTGTTAGGAGGCAGCTGTGGGAACACTGTACAGACCTGCTATCAACGGTTTGAGCTTGCTGCCAGAAAAGTTAAAGTGATAGCCTGTCTCTGTAGAATATTTCCCAGATTAGATATGAAAGCCATTTAAATGCCTCGCTTGAAATGTTTCTGGACACACATATGTGCTGCACAGTGTTTTGGCTCCACTGACAGATTTCTCAGTATGTAATTTAGACTTTCATGTGCTCGGTGACTTTGCAAATTGCAACTTGTTTGAAACTTGCAAACTTTGCAAATTGCACTAAACAATTAATTGATCACAATTAAAAATAAATGGTTAATCATCATTGTGAGCCAAATAAATTGCACACATTAATTAGTACTGTGAAGTGGAAACTGGATTCACAAAATTATGCATTTGCTGTCAGTGTAGCTGTAACATTGTCTGACATCCTGGGAAGAATCAAATGTCAACAGAGATCGATCAACATACACAAATACGTTAATCCTGCACATATGAGTTAAAGTACGCAAAATTGTTAACTTAACTTCAAGAGTTCGCGCAAACGGTAAATGAGCATTTACTTAGAGTGTTGTAATACCAACACAGATCGGATAGCTCGGATAGCTTCACTGTATCTCACTGTGGGGGAGGAACAGCTTTAAAAATGATACCAACAGATAATGTTCCACCAAGCATCTCCAAAAAAAAGAACAAGTAAAATGTTTTTCTGGCATCTTTTTCTGCGTTTCAGATCTTCATCAGCGTTGTTTATTTCAGTATTCCTCTGAAGGTCAATATGGCTGCCAGAGGAGACTTTGGTGGGTCACAAACGTGTGGCTCAAAGCCTTAAAAGCTCAAAGGGGATGAAACGCCTTACCTGATTTACGTTGCTCCTAGTTTCTAATAAAAGTTGGATGATGTTGAGCTGTAGCTCAGCCCTATCACTTCACTGATCTCTTTTTTCTGCCAGACTCAGTTTCGATCCACGTATTAGATGTAAACTGTTTGTTCTGTGTCAGTTATATGGCACCTTGATCTTGGCTTTCTGAATTGCTTTGACATATGGCAGGCGTGTGTGTACTGCACAGAAAGCCCAGTAAACTCATTCCCTTTGCTTGCTGGGATTGAGTAATCAAACTTACAAAGCAGCTGTGAAGAATTAGACAAAAAAGGCTGTCAGGTTCATTTATCTTTCACCCATTTCTTGTCTCAGCGTATCCCCTACAACACTTGCAATATACTCCATCTACTGTGATGTCTGCGCTCAACCCACAATTACTTTCACGTTACCGCCTTTCCAGTCTCTGTTTCTCTGTCACACAACAGGCCTCCTCAGCCCGGTCTTGTTTAATGTCGGACTCAAAACAGAGGATCCCCCACTCGCTTGCTGTCATTGTCTCTTTCCTTCAAAACTCACCCAAATTATTTATTTATTTCATCGTAGCCTGGGTTCACTCATCGCCCGGCCGTCTAAGCTCGCCCTTTGTCTCACTCATGGGAGCCTGGTGTGGTCCATCACCACCTCCTACTCAGCTCCGGCCCAGGCACGTGTGATTGACAGGGAGGACTGCTTTAACCACCCATTCGGTCTCCAACCCCTCCTCTCTGCTGCTGCCGACCTCCTGTCTGCATCTTTTCCTTCCCACAGTCCACCTTCGACATCTCTCCCAGCATCTGTCCATTGTTAAAAATTGGAAAATAAAGAAAAATACTTGTTTGACCTTACTAAACATTTGTGCTTACGTCCAAGCTTGCCATAATAATTTCTTTCTGGATACAGATAATTTATGTTTTGTAATCAAGTTAGCAATCCTCTGCTGAACAAAGCAGGTTTAATCACAGAGTCGGGTACCCACGGGAACTTGTTGAGCAACCTGCAAAATGCTTTGTAATGGCTAAAGATATGTTCCTGTAAATTCAAGGGTAAAAATAAAGTAAATGTGGCCAGGCAGCACGAGAGAACAGAAATATGTTTGTTTTCAAGGAAAAGGAGAAATAAAAAATTATGTGCATTATTTCACCATCTAAAACACTAATGTTATCATGCAACTGCAGCATCAGCTGCAGTTTGTGTTATTATGACAGACAACGATCCAACGTTTAACCCCACGACACGTTTAACCCAAAGGTCAAAAAAGTTGGCTACAAGAAAATGACATTTAAGCAAAACCCGCCAGTGGAGGATAACACATCCTGGATACTACATCGTTGAAGGCCAAGTCAAACAATTGGGTGTGTTGGTTGTTGTGATAGCTGATTGTGAGAATAACGCCAGCGGTGTCTTTGCTGCTCGTAAACGTGTTAGCATTTGATAGTTGCATGATAGGCATGTCGTCCCTGAAGAAACACGTCGAAAGCTGCAGAAGCTCAAAGCCGGTTTGAAATAGGGATAATTGCTGGTAATGAGTCATCAACAAAACTGGACCCGTGCAGGACCCTGGTTATGGTACAACTCAAGAGCTTGATGCTAGAGTACTGTTCATTATAATGAGAATGACGATGCCCAAGGATACATTGACGTGCTGACTGCATGGTGGAGCTCAAACTGCAGGCCCTCCAATGAGAGAATGACCTGCTGTACCTCCCTAGACCATCAACCAACACTTTGTGATGTTTTCAGCCTATCGTGTTGTATTCTGTAACAAAGGCATAACGTGTAACATTCCAATAGTTGACTCTCATGCCCAGGTTGTCATATCCAACGTTTTGGGTTGGGTCTGAGGTTGTCAGATACTGACACTCTGAGTTGGTGGACAACCCGACCTGCTGTCAGTATTTGACAGCTTATAAATCTCCTAAATATTGCTCATTTGAAATGATCATGAAGGAGGTTCAAAAACGTTTAACTGGACTTGACTCAAAAAAAAAAAAACAACCTCCCATGCTGATTGTGAAGGAACATAGTGTGGTTCATTAATGTACTTTTAGTTGTTTTTGGACAGAATGAAGGTCTGTTGGAGGGAGGAACACATTATTTTAGGCTTTGGCAACACAGACTAATACTTGTCAGTATGATTGATTCATTGTTAGTTTTGGTCTTTTCACATGTATACAATACAAAACAAAAAGCATATCACCAAATGTCTTTAATCACATACTACTTAGGAAAAAAACATCCACCATGCCTCTGTATCTCTAAGCCCCTTTGTGTTTCTGTGCTGCTCAGCTGCAACACACATTGAAATCGTTTCCCCTTTTCCCAGCGCCTGAGCCGATCCCTTGGCCGGTTGGCTGTGCTGTGAGTGATGTGTTTACGGTGAGGGGCTGCGGCCCAGTGCACTACAGCACACATATATTAATTCAGCTGATAGCTTTATCTGCTTAGGGACTCCATACTGTACCGTGTGTGGGAGTGGAAGCACATGGGTGTGTCTTGCATGTGTCTCGGTCCGTGAGCTTGTGTGCATGTGTATTCACGAGCGCTTTGCCGCAGCTCACGGTGCCATTTGTCTTTCACCACGCAGCTTACAATACATACTACTTGTCTCCATCAAATATCTATCTCGAGCCGATTGTCCACCTGTGTGCCGCTTATATATTGTGCATTTGTATGCGGCCTGAGATCACTTTGGTAATGGCCAGCCATTCCACGTAGATCAGCCGTGACAAGCGTAATCTATCTGTGTATGGTAGCAGTTCCCACAGTGCACTGCATTACATCCATAGTCCGCAGCCTCCTCAGGAGTAGAGGCTAGAACGCCAACACAGCAGAGCCACAATGTTTTTATGGAACGTTTCTTCCATGATGGACTTCTGATGGCAGTACTCTGACCTCTGATTTAAAAACAAAATAGTTATGCGAATACACGCAGTAGCATTACATTTGAGATGGCGTGACAGAGGTAAGTAAAATCAGAGGATTGTTGGAATCACTCCATCAATTAGGAAGCGAATGCCTGCAGTCATCAATGAAGGAGAATCACATTTTCTAAATGTCCCGACAGATTGCTGATTGAGTTGTTTTGGCAATAGAAGATGGCATCAATTACGATTTAAAATGTTTGAGTGTTTCTGCCCCCCTTTTTCCAGTCCCTCAGCTGCGTTTCTGCTTTAGCTGCTTTAGGTCCATGTCCTTTGGCTAAATATTTCATTTAGTTTCAGATGACAATTCAGCGCCAATGTAGAACCTGCAGGTTCTGCAGTGTATTGTCTTACCCATTACGCAAAGAGTATGTGGTGATGAAAAACAGCCCTTCAATTCTTTCTCCAGGGGAAGAGGAAGAACAAAAACAAAAAAAAATAATAAATGGAATTGATGAATGGCAACACCAGTAAGTTGCCAACGCCAACCAACAAATCACTACCGACAAAGCCAACTGATGACACTGTGGAACTCTAATGTTGATTTTTCCGGTGTTTTAGATTGGACAGCTGTTCTCCCATGACACGTGTTTGAAACAGAGAAGTCATGAGGTACATAGATAACCCCAGAGGTTGTCATATTTGAGCTATCTCGATACCCATGGATGCAAACAGACGCTCACAAGCTCACTTTCCTCCAAAAGCAAAAGAAAAAATATATACTCATGGGTTGAGTTGAACCGCGGTGGACGGAATCAAACAGCAACTGATTTTCTAGCCATTAACTGCTTAAGCAGATATCTCCATCTGTAGCAAAACTGGTGAGTAAGCATGGTTCCACAGTGCAACTTAAAGTTAACATTACAAGTAACAGTTTCTTTATTGTTGATTAATTCGTCATTGATTAAAGCTTTATGATGAATAACACTCTTCTTCATTGCACTTTCATCAAAGCTACATATTTTATTTTCTGTTTGTTGCTGTTGTGTTTAGCAACGAGATGTAATGCCGATGGAGGTCGAAAATGCGATTTGCGATATCAGCGGCAGGGATGGCTACTCATGGACGAGAGGCCTGCACTTGGTGTCAGCACATAAATATTATCTATATAATATAATATATTGGTGCCCTCCCTGACTGAGCTGTAATGTTAGCCAACTAGTTGATTTGGTTAGCTAGCTTCCATGAGTAGACGCACTTGCTCTTTTCCGTATTAAAGTAAGCAGATATCATTTGGTATGAAATTAGCTCTGCTTAAGGTCTGTGAAATTATCGCATCATGACTTTTTCCATCGAATTTGTTTGACGAGCACGATAAGCTGATGTTTGAAAGAACATTTACCTTTGAAGCTAATGCTAAAACCAAAGTAGTACAGATGGATTGACAGCCCTGCAGATAATATAAATAGTGCCTGATGAACCACCACCGGTAAAATGCAATACATCAGTGCAGCAGGGGATATTTTAGTGCACAGTGAGTAGTTACCTTTTCATACATTACATAATTGAACTTTAATCTGCAAATAAGAATACAGAGCAAAAACAAAAGTGTCTAATTTTGAACATTAAAGTTCATGGTAAAAATACAGAGTCATTAATTCAACTCTGAAAGAGCCTCTCCTCAAGATTTGGTGTAGATCGAGGCGGGGAAATATTTTTAGTTTTATATTCTGTGCACCACCTCACACCGCTGATTTCACTTGATCGTCAGTGTTGCAGTCCCAGGAGTCCAGCGTGTCGGTGTTTCAACTGAAGACCACCCAGCTACCCACTTTTCTTGGACTGGAAACGAACGCAAATCATTCAAATGGCCTCCGGGGACATTTCTGTGCAAGTAAATCAAAGCCGAAATGTTTCTTTAAACTTAATTTTCTCCCAAGTTCCCGTTATTTCCGCAGCTACATGCTAATATTGATATGTTAGCATGAGCTCGCCAACTCAAGCTGCGTTGCTTTGCTCTTTGGAAATACTAATCATGTGTGTCACATCTGTAGTGGAATGAATACAGCAATATTTTCACACAGAGACATTTCAGTAAGCAGTATAGCACAGTGTAAATGCTTGGGGACTATTTATAAAAGTACATAATACCATCATATTTTAGATATGGAACTTCAGCGTTGGCGGAATACAAATCAACTGTTAAACATTGAGTTAAGTTTTAAATTCTAAATGGAGTTAATACGGCAGCAACTATTTTAAGTGTTAAGAAAAAAACACATTCCTGTTGTATTATCTACCCTGGACGGCAAATTGACCTGTGTTGACTCTTGCGTTAAATTTTAAATATTGAGAGGGCTGCTGTGACTCTGTCATAGTGTAAAATATGTGACCCTGAAGACCAACACGTACTTTCAATGTGTCACATTTAATATTAAGTTACCAGGCACACAGCCTTCAGTGGGAACACTGGAGTGATGTAAAAAATAAGCACATGCCTACATTGTGTAAAACTTGAGTACAAATGTACTTGCATGTCACCACTCACATAAGCTCTTTCAGTTCCAAATCATGATGGACTGATCTCAGTGAGTGAAAAGCTGTCTTGTGCACTATGTGCGCATGAACGTGTTGTTAACGACCGTAGTCTCTCATATCTGTTTCCCGTGTGTACAGCTCAGGAGAGTTGGGTTTGTAATAGACATTTCATGCACGTGATTAAGGGGGACACAAACAATTTGTATATGAAATTATTGGGAGTGATGTGTTTCTTTCTGCCCATGAAATAGTTTCGTTGCGAGTCATTTTTGAATAGATTTTAGTTAGCTATGTTCTGTCTGGCTATAGAAGCCACATTCTTACTTCTGTTGCCAGCATCTGAAAATGTTTAACTAAGACTCAATCTGCTGGACATATGCGCGTGCACACACATATACACAGACACAGACACACACAAACTCACACACACACACACACACACACACACACACACACAGACACACACACTACATCAACATTTACATAAATGACACACACGGACTTGCAGCACTTGCACATTTGGTCTGTCTCTCATACCCACACAAAACAACGGTCCGATTGAAATCAGCGGACGAGGCAGATTGGCGAACAGAAACCTGTCACTTGCAAGGAAAAACACGGTCCAGACGGGCGGACAGACGGACAGACGGACAGACAGACACGCAGACAGATGACATCAGTGCTTGGTCCCTTCCTCTTCGTCGAGCCGTACAGCTGCCGCTGCCAAGTTGGGACAAACTGGATTTTAAAACCCGAAAACAAGCTGTCAGGGACGATGTTTCACACAAGTAGAGGACGGTAATTTAAAAGTGAAAGACCAGCAAATAACAAACAGTTATAAAAACCCCAAAAAACAGACAGGGATGAGTGAAAAATGTTTAATCCAGTAGGTATATTGTTTGATTTAAGCTAATAGATGCAAAGCTTTTATTTTAGCTTACAATTCAGCAAAAATAGCCATGTTGTCGACCTAATCAGGTTCAGACTCCCTGCACGGCTGCAGACAGCATGCTACCTCAGGAGCTCCAGCTGGAGGTTAAGTCTGCAAGCAATAACTCATACATTTTTAATTGTAGCATGTGTTTTTATGCAATAAATATGTTATTATGAGCTGATAGACACTGACAGTCAGGACAAGAAAGCAAGAATCGTCCACAGCGGTGAAAGAAGAATAAATTATGTTTCAATACAGATGATTAGAACTGCAATGCTTTGGTTTTGTAAAATAATACTACATTTTTGGCAGAAATCATGGATATTTTAAAAAGCCAAACGGTTTTAAAACTTTGTAGCTGACCCACCAGTTACAGTATGTGTAACTGGTGTATGACTTATAGAATTGTCTTTGCTTGGAAATGCTTGTTGTAAGGTTAAAAACAAAAAAAGCCTGAGAAACAGCTTTGCGTGTCCACACAAGAAGTCATATGTACATACTGATAATCCTTATGGACAGTGAGTGATGATTTGTTTTCTATATCTAAATGAAAACACTCAGCATTGAGACATAAACCCTTTTATTAAAATTAGACCATTATTTTTCACATGCTTCCGCTTCACTAAATGCACACCAAACCTGTTTCACTGCTTAATCTTTGTCTAAGGTTATCATATTTAAAGAAATACAATAATATAGTCTTTTTTTTTTCCTTCATTTGATATTTTTTTCTATCACAATTCTCTGCTGAATAGTCTATAAACACTTAAAACTGCTGTTTGTGGTGCTAAACTCTGAACTAAATTTTCCTCTTTCCTACTATGGTTTCCCTCTTCGGATTTAAAGGTGTGGTTTGTACAATATGGCCGTATTTGTGGCCATAATATCGCATGAAGCTAACCACCTAGTGCTATCCTGGCTCATCATATCATTTTGTCTTGTACTTGTGTAGCTTCAGCTGGGAGATGTTTGAGATTCACACGACATCGAAGAGTTTAGATTGATAGTTAAAAACAAAAACAACAACCAAACAAAACTTGCAAAATGTCCAGAAAGGAAATATTCTTCTGAAGAAACAGTGACAGAAACTGGTGGTTACTTTGGCAATATTTACAGAAGCTCCTTTAAAGGTAAGTCATATTTCCACAATCCAATGTTTGTTAAAGACTATAAGCTTCACTTAATTTATGCTCTTACATTATCCCAAATATTTAACAATTTCAAGTTTTAACATCTAATGCTTTACATTCAGTGTTTTCACTGGTTTTACTTATTAGTTCACTTTTGTTGAACTTGTTTTGGGAGCAAGAGACGTCTTCACTGAACTCAGATTTCACTAAAAAATGGAATGAGTGAATGCATGCGGAAGCTGAGCTGACGTTAGCGTCTCCTGATGGCCGGCCTCCACCCAAAGAAACATTAATTTACACATGAAACTTCTCAGGATGTGATATTAACACTTGGGGCAGGTAAACTCAGTGACAAAACAAAACAAATAATCAAATCAAACTTCTGTTATCTGAAAATAAAACTCTTCGGTGCGTTGCTAAAGTTGAAATGCCGCTCGGTTTCAGGCTGGTAATCCAGCATTGAACTGCAAGGTCTTTGTTAAATAAATACTTGATGGTGAATCCGACAGAGTGTCGTGTAAATATTTATATCATTTCTCCTGCTTTTTCTGTGTGATTGAAGGAACAATTTAGATGTTGGATCTCATTCGGCATCACATGCCAGTGCTTTGGGCTAGTGGGACGGTGAGGGCACCGACCCATAAGGTCAGTAAATAGCCTGGCAGTGCGACACAACAATGAACTGTTTCCCACATTACACCTTTAATGGTAGAGGATGGAATATGTTTTAACACAATTTCAGACATTTAAGACCTTTAGGGCTGTTTTCCGTCCCAGTAACATAGCACACAAACATGCGCCTCTTCTTTCCAACCGACCGCATTGTTAGTCGGTGCCAAACTTTTTGACTTTATTTTCTCCTCCTGTCCAGGTTGCCGAACATCATCATGCGGAGTTGCGTTACATTTATTTTTGTGACCGTCAGAAATAATTTAATATCGAAACAGACTTACGGTTTACACCGAGAGACTTACGTGGGTGAAACTCTGTATTAATGTTTCCCCCTGTTCGAGTCCGGGTCCTGGTTAATTTGATTTTCAG